>LUCM01008883.1:0-50298 GCA_008360955.1 Fasciolopsis buskii | reverse complement strand
GCTTATCGCCAGAGCCTCGGCAACCTTACGCTCAGTGCAGGTTCTGAATCCACGTTGAAGTATTTTTGCGTTTTCATAATCTATGTTATGCCCTTCTGCTATGGCATGCAGAGCGATGGCTGAATCGCGCTCAAGTTTTGATAAGGCCGCCTTATCTGTAGGTCTGCACTTTTCTTTCCTTCTGTGTTCAGTTATCCGCGTCATCAGTTGTCTGCTGGTTTGTCCAATGTATTCAGCCGGGCATTCCTTGCAACTGATTTTGTAGATGCAATTGTCGTGGTCTTGCACACCGACTTGATCTTTAGCTTTTGATAGGTGGCGCTTTAAAGTGTTATCCATCCGGAAGAAAGTGTGAATATCAAAGTCACTGAGGACCTTTCTTATTGCTTCCGAAGTACCTGATCTGTACGGAATTCCGACGGAGGCCGTTTTCTTCTTTTCTTTCTTCGTCATGTTTGTTGACACGCTAGTTTTCATTTGTTTTCTTATGAGGCGTGGTGGGTAGTGATTGTCCTGTAGGATGTCGTGTAGACGTCTTAGTTCTTCGTTGCGTTCGGTATCATCACTGCATAGCTTTTGAACTCTGTTGGCTAGCGAGCAAATAAGAGTCCGCTTCACGCATTGTGGATGAGCTGAACTGAAGTCCAAATACTTATCCGAATGTGTGGATTTTCTATGGATGCCGATATTGAATTTTCTTGAGTCATTAACTTTCAGACGACAGTCTAAGAAGTTGATGACTCTACTGGTGTCTTCCGATTCCATTGTGAATTTTATGGATCTGCATTGCTTATTGAGAGCTTGAAGAAAGCTATCTTTTTTTGTGGACTTGATGATTGCAAATGTATCGTCGACATACCGCACGTACAGGCGTGGGGGGTGGACAAAATCCATTAGGGCTTTTGATTCAACCGAGTGCATGAAAAGGTTTGCTACAATGGGGGATATGGGTGATCCCATGGCCACACCATCCGTTTGTTTGTACAACTCATGTTTGAACGTGAAGTATGTTGACATGAGACAAAGTTTTATACCCTCAATAATTTCGGATGGAGATAGCACGGTGCGCTCTTCTAAGGAAGTGTCCGATACTAACAATGAATGCAAATAATGTAGACTGTCTTTAATGGGTACACTTGTGTATAAAGAGACCACATCAAAGCTCACTGCAACTTCATCACTTTCTAGCTCAAAGTTTTTTAACATATGGGCGAATTCGAAAGCATCTCTGATGTGACTTACTACCAACTTCTGATAGGGTTTTAATAATCCACTGAGATATTTTGCCAGCTTGTACGTTCCACAAGAAGTGCAGTCTACAATTGGACGAATTGGTATATCGGGTTTGTGGATTTTTGGTAAACCGTAAAATCTCCCAGGTCTGTTGGTTTTTGGCGCTAGTGAGAACCATAGAGATTTCCCGAGTTTCTCCTTCAAGCTGGATAGGTACTTGTTTGCCTGGGCCTTTGATTTGTTAAGTGATGAGTTCACTTTCTTCTTTTCTATTTCCTCGTAAGGGCCATCCCGTAGGTGCTCGGCGACCTTTGACTCATAATCTAATTTGTTGAGAATAACTGTGACATTCCCTTTGTCCGCTTTGGTGATGTGGATTGTTCGATCTTGTTTTAGGCTCGTCAGTGCTTTCCTTTCCTCCACTGTGATGTTTGGTGCAATTGGTTGTTGGTTCTTAAGAATGTTGCATATCCTCAATCTAGCTTGATTGGCGTTTTCTTCTGTAAGGTTCGATAAAGCTAGTTCCAGTGTTGGTACAATTTCTTCGACCATCAGTGGTTTTCTCTGGAGATTGAAATTCAGGCCTTTTTGTAGTAATTGCAACTCTATGGTTGTCAACGATCTGCTGGATATGTTCACTACAATATTTTGGGTGTTCATTTTTGTCGGTTGCCTGACCTTTGATTTCGGTCCGTCCTCGGTCGCCTTTTGCGAGATTAGTTTCGCGAACTTGTGTTTTTGTCTCGTTTGGCACGTTTTAAACGCATGTAATCGACGTTGTTCAACGACGGTTCGAACTTGTGCGAGGAATTCCGCTGGGAGCAAATGATTCAGACAGTCGTCAATATTCCGTAGTCTGAAGCATAGTGAACGTATGTTTACTGTGCAGTCGTGAATACGTTCTCGTAGGAACGTACGCGAGGCAACCAAGGCGGCTTTCACAGATCGAACTGAATTATCCGGAGGTTTAACAGCGAGTGTATTGGGGACAACATTGCACCGAAGACAACGTTGATTGAATGTGCGGTGATTGATCCAGTTAGCAAGCTTTTTTCCCAGAGCAATTCGATTGGTAACCAGTTTGTAAATATCCGGACCAAACGACGTAAGGAGTGTATCGAAAAAGTGCAGACCTACAGATAAGGCGGCCTTATCAAAACTTGAGCGCGATTCAGCCATCGCTCTGCATGCCATAGCAGAAGGGCATAACATAGATTATGAAAACGCAAAAATACTTCAACGTGGATTCAGAACCTGCACTGAGCGTAAGGTTGCCGAGGCTCTGGCGATAAGCCCCCACCCCGCATGCATAAATCGGAACGACGGAGCAGAGATCTCGGAGATATGGACAGCCCTAACATCATTAAGAAACAAGCATACCAAAGGTCACCGCGCTAGTTGACCCCACCACCACGGTGACGCATGACGTGGAAGACAACTAATCACTCACCTGACTCACATTTCAAAGCACACGCATACACGAACACAACTAAACATCAGTTGGCATGTGAACGCTTTTGATTGTAAAACTTGCCTTGAGAAAGACTACCCACGGTAGTCGAAACGTTGGCGCATTACATCTACCAACAACGCTGTGTTATTAATATTATATCATTCACAATAAAAACCAATACATGGCGCATCGATTTTTCGATACACTTCTTACGTCGTTTGGTCCGGACCTTTTTAGTTTGCTTAGAATAACTCGAACAGTACGACGGTGAATATGGGTGAATTATTTTCTGGAACATAACTATAGGGTCTGCCAGGTTTTAGGCAGGCGGAATTTATCCGTAATTAGTCAAATTTGAGGACAACACATAACCAAATGCGTGTGAACCTAATGCTACTTTATGAGAACACTTTGTGTAATTCTTTATATCATTAATTTCCTTACTATAGTACACCTGATTTTGGTATCACTAAATGTCTGCATGGCTAAAAAGCATAATTTGGTTAAAACTTGAACCAATTGCTCCATTTTTCTGTCGATGATTCATGTAATGAAATAACTCACCATGTGATATCATCGCTCAACTAACCATAAAGAAACCATGGAAGCACTGTACAGCTGTTTCATCCTTGTTAGGAATCATTAGGAGAGCATATTATTATTTCATGAAAACATTCAATCTCCTACTACTAAAATGTATCAACTAATCAAGCTCTGTAGGTCATATCCAAAGCCTTGGTCGTACTAAGGCTACCTGCAGATAAGTCGTCTATCAGTAGGGATCGATTGCTGTGAGCTAGCGAATAGTAATCGAGGAAATCAGGGACGGATAGGTGGAACATCATGTGCTGAAGTTCAACAAACCGTTCACAGCCTGCCCGGTAGCGTAATGACTAAGGCGTTCGACTCAGAATCGTTCGTCCTTGTTCGGGTTCGCGTCCCAGTTCGGGCGCGGTGGATATGCACTGCTGATGATTCATGTAATATTGGGAAACCTAAAGACTACTGCAGCAGAACTGATAAGAATCCTGGAAGCACGGCTGACATCTGGACAGTGTCCTAGCCGCAAACTGTAACTTTCTTCAAGCTTCCAGAAGATAAACTTGATTTTTCTTCCAGTTATCCGAATGCACACATATATACACTAACTCAGTCACTTGTTGGGATCTACCTACCTAAACTATGTTGGTCCACACTAGAATCTCATTTGAATGGTTAGGAGCGCGAGTGAATGACAAGTGAATTAAAGAATCACATGGTGATTCGTCGGAGGATTTTCGATGGTCAGACAAGGCTAGCCGATACCGGTACTAACTCTTGTACAGGTTCGCACAAGCATCGCGAGTTTATATTGCAAAGTCAGCCTCATTCGATGATGACAGTGAATTTCATGTCTGAAAGAAAATACTTAGAATGGCCTGTCCAATGTTGCTTATATTAGGAGAAGCACCCATCTGTGTAAAGACCAGTTATTTGCCATAACAATGATGGTCACGGTGGAGCTTTCATCCTTTGGTCACGTTATCGGAAAGTAGTCACCCAGAGCGAACGGACACGTTATGTGGAACACCATTAATTAGCATCACGCGCAAGCCAGCATTCTACAGGCAATGATGATTCTGAACAAATTTCCGTTTTTGATGGGTGTTGATCCAGCATGTACTTCAACTGGGATGACCAACTTTCTTGTTGACATTATTGAGTATACAGTGTTGAGTAGATAAGCTTTAGAAATTTTTGACGAAAACCAAGCCTCATGCAAATTGACGACTGACCAAATACTTCTTCTAACTTTGGCTAATGCCCAAAGTACAGTTCACTTTTTCGATTCGGTTTTTGTTCTTTTAAAACCAACGACCACTTAGAGGTATGATTTAATTATCATGAAACAAAAATTATGAAATTCTTTCGTTCGACTTCTTAGGTATCAAGAAGGAGAAATTATGCTGGAAGCGATAGAAAATTATTTGATTAGCGAAACTGTTAGCTCGTTTGAAACGCGCAAGCCTAAAATAATGCTTGGAAAACGCAAAATTTTCTACTTCGGAAAAAATTAGTAAAAAGCAAAAATTGGAAAGCTCTGTATTATCACTTCGTGACTGGCAGCCGTCCGTAACTTGTCACTTAAACACAGAAAGATGCCGCAATCAGAAACGAAAAAATAGCAAGTATTGGAATACTGTCCACAATCCGTTTGTTAGGAAATCTCGCGACCTGCGCACACCGGACAAAACAGAAATGATAATCGGCCAAAGTTTACGATATTAGGCACTTGAAAATGCCAGCAATTTGTTGCCTATAATGACTTGGAAAAACCGCTTCACCATTCGCCACAATATCACATTTTGTCCATATTATTCAACATCCTTTGTGGAGTCCAAAATGAAACAGCATCAAAATTCACATGGGAATTTGTTATCAGTGAGATTCCGGGTGTCTATTGATGAGTTGCCGCGTGTCGTAGTGTTCACCTGCAGCTCTCCAGCTAAATTATGGTTGTCTAGAGAGAAACACCTTTAACGAAATAAGGCAGATAGTAAAATAAAAGTGGTATAGTAAGAAAGACATGCTAGTTAGTGAGAATTTGAGAGAAAATCCCGAGCATAAAATCGAATGAAATATTTTTCGCAAGTAAATAATGACTGAAGTTTCGACTTGCTTTTACAACAGTAATTGTTCATGGGTCTGACGACTAAGGGCGCCTGATGGCTGAGAGAGGCTGATTTTCATAGATCAACTAGGTGTGAACGAATGCGGACGCGCAGCAACCGGGAATTATGCGATCAGAGCATTGATGATAAAAAGTATCGAACCGGAGGTGACACGGCAGGACCATGTAAATAAATCCAAGTTAAGCAGATCATAACGGATTGTAGCGTGCGCAGTCGAGGAAGCTCGATCCAGGTGGCGGTTTGCAGCAATGAGTAAGACTAACTTCCAGCTCACAGCAGTACTTAAGATTTAAATTTGTTGATTACCAATTAGTATCGGTATGAATACAGAGAGCTGAGGTTTGTGAATTAATGTTTACTGGCAGGTTGTTTTTTTGCTTCTGTTCTGTGAGCGGATTACCAGAATAACAAACAACTCACAGAAGTTCCTTATTAGTAACTGTCGTGGTTCCGTTATTTGCAAGCCCGTCAGCTGCAGAGTACCGTGACTAGATAAAAATGAGGTTTATAATGGAAAGAAACTCAGATTTATTTAATGATGGCATGATCAAAAACTGCATTGAGAATGCAGTATCGTATATCAATGATTTCTGGGTGCAGAAAAAGTCGATCTGCTATCGGACGCAATGGAGATTAACATCATTGGCAAAATATGATGCAGATAATTAAGTATTTCGAACATCGCATATACACACATGGACCTGAAATTTGCCCATAGATCGAAAATGACCGAAAAGACGTTTTAATAACTACGATTTCGAAATTATCTAACAACTTAAATTGTCGCTAGTCTGTGCGTAATCCGATAACGTAGTCGTTCAAATTAGTTGAAGCTGTTTGATTTTCAGACCCGGACCTCTGAAATGCTTGCAGTTTCTTTTGTTTTTTTCTTGGGAATGCTCTAGTCAATGTTTTTCAGCCGCGAACGTCACAGGAGCTCTTCCGCGTTTGCCTTGATTCGTACGTATGTGATCGTCAACGAATTTGTCCTTATTGGGGGTATGACCACCAAGCCAATACAGTCCAGAATAAGTGGAGTACTTTTCAGCTCTGTGTTAGGATAGATGAAACATAATTAGTTCAGTTATTCCGAATATGTGGCCGCAATTTTTGACGCGCAATTTTGTACCTATGCTTTTATGACAAGGGAAAATGTAACCATCATACCATTAAGATGGCAGTATTCCTAAAATATTAGCCATTTTACTGGGACAGTGCTTACGATTTCGGTACCATGGACATATTTAGCAAATCTAAGATAAAGAAATGGTAGATATCCTAAGTTACTATTCTAAAGGTGTAATGAAACGATGTTGCTGACTTACACAGTGAATTCGTGGACATATTGTGGGCCCATTCGAAGAACTACTGGGGTGACCTTGCTCGTTTGCTATTCCGAGGATACTCTCCGTCAGCTCACTGGTTAATAATCCACACTGGCATGGTTGCGGTCGATGTCAACAGCGCAGCAGGACAGTAGCATAAAAAGCAAACTCAGCGCAAGGTGCTCTTACAAAAACCTTTTTTGTAGTTTGTTTATTGTTAGCAGTCTGATATTATATACACTTCTATCTGGATACGAATTCAGTTAGTTTGTCATAATGTAAATTATTTATTATAATACCCCGGTTCATTCACCTTTGTTACTGGAATAAGCATGTTCTATTTCACAATTTCATTCCGATTTGCGAATAATTTCGACGTCATAATCTGGACAAAACGTTTTCGCCATTTCATTTACACCTGATTGCAAACTGTATTCAAACTTTGTTACTAAACGCGGAAGCGTGGAATTCGGTCAGCATCCAGACCACAACGGGCTAAACAATTCAACGGCGCTTATAGCATTAACAATTTGATCGATAGAATTAGGTTTCAGATTATTGCTGATGAAAGTGGCCAATTAGTGTTTTACTAGCTAATTTCGGTGAACCACTTTCGAATGTTTAAGACGATTTGAAATCATTTCTCGCCCTTATCGGTTTGTATGGATGGCAGGATAGTAAGTGCACGCTGCACCTGTTGTGCTATGAACTTCGTGTTTGAGGTTCCAACAACAACTTCAGTCCGGTTGAGGTCGAACGATTTGACTGATCATTTGTGAAGTTTACCGTTGGATCATTCGTAATTCGTTTCTATATTCAAACTGAGCTTCAAAGGGGAACGCACGCCAAAGATGATTCCAACTCTTTCAGATCCAGAATTTAGGTAATTTCACCGATATCATTAAGTTTCCCTTTAAGTAAAGCGCGGATAAATCCACCGACAGCCATTGGTCTTACACCAACAGACAATGAGAAAAAGTCAAGAGGGACACGGATACCCTCAAAGAATGGAATTGTATTCAAAATCCGTAGGCTGGATTTCTTTGAGAGGTGAATATTTTGTGCTCACCGATTTTTTGACTGATCTCTGCTTCGAAATAACTCGAACAACGCATCGAAGATTTTTTGTCATAAAATAACATATGACTTTTTCCAGATTGCCTTTGTAAGACATGACCCGATTTGGAATAAATGCAATTAGGCGAATTTTCTGTTCTGCTAATGTCAATTTAAGCAGACGCTTTACACGCTCCAAAGCGTGGATATTCGGTTATTCTGTGACCAAATGATATAATCTCACAGTATATGGAGTCCATCAAAAAAGTAGATATTTCGACCTGGTTGTATGTTTATTCCAGTCAAGGTGAGCACTATGGAAAACATTCGGCAGCCACGAAGCGCCTGCATTATCACTGTGCTTAATCCATTAACCCCGTTTTTTTCATAAAATCGTTTATTGTTGCATTCTGAGATTTAGTGCTTATAGCTGCCCCAAATGTGTTACATCTACTCCCTTTCAGACCATGTCACGACGCCACTGTTTGGTGTTTCATTTCAGAACATATTCAGGAGTTTTGACAGCATAGCCTCAGACATAGGTTTAAGTGCGCCCTCATAAATTTTCTCTAATTTGTTATTTTGCAGGAGGATGAGGAAATGAAAACCAAATGGACCATTTTATTTCATTTACACAAATCCCTTTCCATATTCCTTTCGTGAATATTTCCTTCGTGAACGAAAGCCGTTTACCTGAAAATAACTACAACGAATTGGCTTGTCTGTATGTACAGCATGTACAATACGGGTTCCATGAGCTGAAATTAAAAATTTTAATCATTTTTCCTGTTGTTCTTTTTTTTATTTGCACGCTACTTTTTAATCAAAATCAGAATTTAGATGACATCTCGGTAGTGCGGGAATTCGATGAAGCAAACTGGACGTCACGGTGGTTTAAACAATCCAAATTAGGTTACGTAATTATTTTTATTTCTCTGTGTAGACTGTGTGTATTGACTGACTACTGTTTTACTATTTGATCAGATAACTCCGACCTTAGGTCCCTTTATCACTCACTTGATACTTGCAGCAGTTTCCGACAATATTAGGTTTTAGTCGAACAATAACAACTCAACCAATAAAAGTATATGCAAAATAGTTGATAACTGCATTTTATTTAAGTGGGAGGGTTAGCATACCGTGAAATAGTGATGTCTAGTCGACGACACCCTGCCAATTCGATCGTTCCGTCACGTAAGCATTGACCATTTTTAGGTCCCTTTCCATCCATGCCTGTAAAATTATATAGAGCTACTGAGGATGCATTTCAAACTACCGTCGTCAATAAACGCGACCTGTAGGAAGTTCGGACTACATGCAAGCAAACAATATCTAGCATTTTACGTTTGCAGCTTTTAAACGTCAGCACTCTACCGGAGCCCGTCAGACTTTTCGAGTTCTGTGGGTAACCTTTTCTAAGAGACCATTTTGCGTCATCTGTCAAGGTTACACGATTATTCATATGAAATGGATGAAAAGCCAAATGACACTTAGTTCACCGTGGCCCTCAAATATCACACCCTCGGCAGCTGATCGAATTGGCCTAATTTTGTTTTGACTATTAAATCAAGAAAATTATCAAGGCTTCGCAGAAATGTATTTTACTGAATGATTAATTGTTGAATTGCAGGTATACTGGTCTTCAAAACTACACTGAAACGATAACTGAATGAAGGAGTAGCATGTTGTGTTGTATAGACTTTTGCGTACACTGAATCATGTCGCATTTCAGTCAAAAATGTGAGGGTGAAAATTAAAATAGAAGAAAAAAGAAACTAATGAATAAAATAAAAATAAACTCATCGCCCCGTAAAGGATATAAAAGACTTTATCCCAGAATAATCAAAACGCACTAGGACAGCCCGCTCAGGAATTCGGCTGAAACCCGATCATGGCTTGTCGAAATTCGTGCGGAATATGGGACAGTGGCGTTCTTATAGATATTGATTCTGGAGGGTATGGTACAAAGAGCGGATCGTGTCGAAATATGAGAGCGACGCTTTGAAAGGTCGTTGTGCAAAGGATGCGTGGGATCAGAAGGAATTTTGTGAATAAATTTCTCACATGCATCTAAATGTTGATCACCTAGATTAAGGGGCAATTCAAGTCGTGGTACGAATGACACCCGGCTAATAATTGATAGTCGCCGACGAAGAATTTTAAGGTCCTTTTTAAGTAAACCTGGAAAAATGATGGGAGAACACCAAAGAAAGATTGGAAAAACACACTGGTATGCAAATCGGGAGATGGTGCTTTGTTTCACGTTGTAGTGTCGAAGCTTCTTGATTCGAAATGACAACAATCGGAGAGTTTTTACACAAGTAGGAATGTGAGTAGTCCAATTCAGATTTCTATCAATAGTAACTCCTAGATGTTTCACAGAATCAACCTTGGTAGGATTTGAGTTGATGGAAGACTTTTCGGATGGGTAGGCCGACCCAGGGAGAGAGAACAGACATTCGAAACGTTTAGATGTGTTGAGATTTAAACCAGCTCGTGCAGTGAAATCGTAAACAGAAGATAGCTTGTTGGAAAAGCTTTAAAAATCATCGTTGTTCGAAACGGGTTGAGAGAGGGCAACATGATCAGCAGACTTAAACAGATGATAGGGTGAGCCGGTTGATAAGTGACTGATGCAACTAGAGAAAAGAAACGGTGGAAGGACAGCATCGTGTAGCATGTCTGAATTGTTGATGAACGGTCTTCAAGTTTTTCCGTCCATTCGTGTGCACTGAATTCGGTTAGTAAAGTAATCAGACAGCCATGCTAATAAAGGCCTGGGGCAACCAAATGCTTCCAGTTTGTGAAATAGAAGGGATCGTGGAACAGAATCAAATACCAACGAATAGTCTGGAAAGGCGCAAAGCACAGATTTCATCGATGCGTTTAAGGACTAACAAATTTGGTGAGTGAGGGAGGCGACAGCATCCAAAGTGGACCTGTTAGATTTATAGACAGACTGAAAAGGTTCGTCAGGAGGATACATAGAAGAACGCAGACGCCTAAGTATAGCAGGCTCCGTCAGTTTATGACCGGAAGACGTTAAAGCGATGGGGCGAAAACGTTTTTGCTAAAACATCAGGACTGTTAGATTTTGGGACCGGAATAATAGCGACGGGTCTTCAACAATCAGGGATAGAAGACGAAATTAATGACGAGTTAATCAGAGAAGTAGATGCATCCGTCAGTGCCACATGATGATGCCTTAAAAGAGCTGGGGACAGACTGTCATGAACAAACTCTGTGGTAATTTTAGTGGTGCGCGGAAGGTCGAGTGCCTCTTTTCTAGTAAAACGTAACTGTCATATCATTGCCCTGATCAAATATGACTGTGGTATAAGTGAAAGGATGAATGAAAGCACGAATGATACTGTCGGCATCCGCAGGAGTTTTCGTATGATTATTCTTCCCACACAACAGTCGAATGCATTGCCATAGGAATAGATTGTTGCTACCAGTCAGGAGTTGGCTGGCGAATGTAGTGTCAATGTGTTGGATTTAAGCTTTTATTAGGTTGAAACTAATTCTCAAGCTTGAGCTATTCCGAGATTTGTAGAAGTGCTCCTTGCATCTTCCTAGAGATTTCAGTTTCTGGGTGGAGATCCGGCCATCCGAGACGAATAGTATTTCTGATGGGCAGAACATATTAAGGATTGCGTTGGCCGTCTCTTTGAAAGTTTGACATTGTCATTGAGCAGGGGTTCAAAAGAGAAACAGGCAGATGCGATCAAAAGGGATTTCTGAAGAAGAATTAGGTTGTTGTGTGAAAGGTTACGGAGGCGAACTCGGATTTGATGTGTTCGCCTGAAGGAGTGGAAAACTGACTTAGAGTATATATTGGGCCTTAACAAAGCATGCAATTTCAGGAAAAATAAATCAGGTTGGTTGGTAATAACTGCATCTAGAGTGGGAGAAACTCAGAGATCAGTTAAATCAAACACAGTCAGTGGTAAGGTAGACGCATGAATAAAATCACCTACAATAATATGCAGATTATCCTCAAGAAGCGGAACAATAAACATTGGAGAAGCGACGAAAATGATGCGATATTTTGTTGCGAGCAAAAGGGGGCAATGTATAAATTGGTTATGATAGTGCTATTATGAAGAGAAAACCTAGGATGACATTGTGTCACCAGACAATCAGTTCCATTTCCATTCTGGTCTGGACTTGCCAGACCAGAATGAGTTTTTGTGTGTTACAACACCGCCTCCAGTCTTCTTCTTGTGCGGAACTGTCCTGCCGATAGAGTCTGAAGCTGACTATTGACACGAGTGAATCAGCGATACCCGGGTTCAGCCACAATTATAGTATACAGATGGCACATGTGTGGACATGGATCGGTGATTGAAGTGTGAAGGACAGGTCCGACATTTTCGTAAACAGAGAACGAATGTTGGTACTCAGCAAAGCCGGGATGAACATTTTGGCTGGAAGGGTGCATTTAAGGGCTACCTGCCAGCCAGCACGAGTGTCTCTTTTAGGTCGATGAGAAGCTCGCTGAGGTGCAGAACAACGGAATCCCAATATATGTTGAAAAATATAGTTTTTGAACAAAGTTAATTCTGAGCGATTGTAATGTCGAACGGAGAACATAATCGAACCAAATATCCGACAGCAAAATAACGAAATAGGATGCCACAGAGTTGTAGCGCAGCTAGTCAAAAGACGCGCTTCTGGTTACTTTCGACGAACTGTTTTTATGATTTGCTAAAGTCTAGTTAGTCGTGATCGACTTGCATGTATTAACACACAACTACTCAGAAGTAATATGCCGGATAGTTTGACTGGACTGAATACCGTTCGGACTACACCCCTTTACAGAGAATTTTAAAATTATCGAGTTAATCGCGTACTCGGAAGCACCGGAGTCGCGTTTCACTGCATTTGGAGTTGACGACTAAGGAATATCCGCAACCACACGAAGGGTTTGAAACCGAGACTTCCAGCTGCACAAAGTAAGTACTACCACACTCCCACCATATCCTTTTCCGGATGATCAGAATTGTCCAATTAAGTTTGTTCAACTGTCCGTCAGTCATAAAGAGCAAAACTCGACAATTCTGATAAAATGCACAGAAGTGTTGTCCCGTTAACTTCAGTCTTACGTCTCCTACCACTTAAAGTCTTCTCCACAAGTGAAACAAATATCCCCTTCAATTTACTACGCCTAATAAATCCATATCAATTAAACAAATATTTGCAAACAACTGTTCAGACTAAGCTCAGTCGATCACGAAAAAAACTCTTTAGCAAATCACCGAAAACAGTTCGTTGAACTTAACCTGGGAAGAAAAATGACAGGAGGCTATCCCTTCATTCAGTTATCGTTTCAGTGTAGTTTTGAAGACCAGTATACCTGCAATTCAACAATTAATCATTCAGTAAAATACATTTCTGCGAAGCCTTGATAATTTTCTTGATTTAATAGTCAAAACAAAATTAGGCCAATTCGATCAGCTGCCGAGGACGTGAAATTTGAGCGCAAGACTAGACTAAGTGTAATATGGTTGCTTTGTGTGACTTTAAAATGGAATTGCTTACGCATGGCTAAATATGCTTTGGTTTAGTTGGCTTGCAATTAAAATACATTCACCAGTGTGCACTTGGTAAATTGTATGCTAGGATTCGACAGATAAATAACGGAACACTGGTGGATGGTGGCAAACGAATGCAGATGGAACTGAAAAATAGAATCATTCCGGATAATAGCAATGCTTATTGCTTGAGGTTAAACAGCCGAGCGAAACGGTGCTGACCTGCTTATCCTCCCTGTCATTATGCAGTAAGAAGGCCTGAAGTAAGCAAAACCACAAGCTCCCAAGACAACTCAATGAAATTCCGCCTCAGACAAGTTAACACGCCTTCCGATAGCGGTGTGGTAACCCTTGCACCCCCGTTATTTGTCAAACCCGTGTACATACTTGTTTTATTCTTCATTGCCTGTTCCCCTGGTCTCGAGAACATGTCCTCCAAGGCCAACAGTGGCTTTACCCATTCCACACGCTTTATTCCATCGTCATTCCTATTCACGGATTGCTTGTATCATCATCCAAAAATATGACCATCCTATCTGTGTCCGCTTCCTTACTTCATCCTTTATTTTACATTTTCTCCTATTCCTGAAGATGATTTCAACGGCATAAAGTAACCTTGTTGGTACATTGGCCCAAATGCTCTCAAGTTTTGTCTCGCCCCGGTGTTTGTCGTGCTTCCCAAGTTCACGGTCAACTCACATCAAACCCTGATGTGTGATCCGTACTGCAGACACTCTCTTTGACCAGTTAGGCCACTTCATTTGAGCACTACAAGACCTGCTTTTTCTCTTACCCTCGTTACTTTATTCCCTACACAATAATCCGTAATTTCCCATGCTTAATAGCTCTTTATATCATCTGTGACTGATGCTAATATTGCAAATATTTCTACCAGCCTTCCAAGCGCCTGAAGGGGTTTTTATTTCAACTGTCTATGCGTCCATTTTCCTTCTTCCAAGTCCTGGATACAGCTATTCACTCTTATCTTAGTCGAGCACGATATTTTGGAAGCATAAAGTTATACTATTCATTTTGCTGTCCCGGCAATATTTTATGACTAAGTGTATAGACTATTCGGGTCGGAATAGACGGTTCGCAGTGGATGCGCAATAAGAACACCGGAACGATTTACCATGCACTTCCAGATTGGTTGAGTCGCCATTTGAATTCGATCAGTTACGTGAATGGGGACTTTCATCTTATGTTAGGCATAACAGAATGTTGGTCACAGACGTGGAGAATGTATACTGACGTTTATGCAGACTGAGAGATATAAAGTTATTGCAAACTGACTGCTAGCTAACCCACCTTGACGGTGCAGGTTCACCAAGTACAAATGCATTGCTGTGTAATCCTGGACATTCGGCGATCGTGCTACAAATATATCAGACATAAAATCTTTAAGGTTGATTAATCAGCTATCAAACAAATAGAAACTGTCAAGTACATGTCGTTAAAATACCCGAAGCTTCTTTGGGGAAGTGTGAAACCGTCTCCAACTGTCCTGTTAGTGGCAGTCCAGTCAGTTTAGAAATCAGCTGAAACGAAAACGAAATTAGACATGCAGACTGGAATCTCTTTGTCCATTTTTTGACTATACTCGGGTGAAGCGACTGTACGAAACAACTAGGCCGGGCGTGGTAAAAATCGAAGTACTTTCCGAACGCTGTCATAGTTCGTTTCAGCGACCCTAGACTAGCGGCATTTTCTAATTTCTAGAAGCTGCGGACTTTGTCTTTACATCGGATTTTATTGTTTGTCAAGTTGGTTCCATTCCGTTCATTTAACGATATCTTCTATTTGTCAGTTAATAAGTAATATGATGGATATGCAACTTTTCTTCCCATATTTCTGGGCTTATGTCTGCGTCGAGACGGAGATATTGTGCAAGTTTTGCCTCCTTGAGAATTATTCAGCGTTCAACTAAAATGGAGTAGTTCTTCACTAAGTAATGTCACTTATAACTAAACTCAAGAACCATACCCTTTTGCAGCACAAATTTTCTCTTTTGGAAGCATCTTCGTCACAGATGCAAAGTGGACCGAACGTCTACAATTTAACACCCACCCTATTTTACGCATTTAATACGGTCATTCATTACAATGTTTGCAATTGGCACCTCATTTCTCTCTTGAGAACAATTCTGATTTCGGCAATGACCAAATGAGCGTACGCATTTTAATTCGCATGAAAACGGTGCAAGGTTAAGTGAAATCGTGACCTTTTAAGGACACGATGCATCAGGTTAGAATGATAAATCAGTGAGGGCATGCATTTTCACGGGGATACATTCTTATCAAATTTCGACAAACGTACCAGTGCGAGAACAACTGCTCACGATCGTTATTTAGCATATTACACGACAGGTTGGTTCTGACCCTCTCGAAAATTTTGTCCACCGTTTACTCTGCATTTCAAGCAATCGGACATCAAATAGTTTGCGTATGTGGGGCAGACTGCAACATAGTTAAAGTCTACCGCTTTTGTTACCAGATTCTGCGGATCTCCACAGCAATTAATTAAACAAAATAAGTCATAGTTAGGTAGTATTTTGAAATTTAACTGGCGAAAGATGGGGTTGAGGCATAGCGGAGAAAGTAAAACTGCATTTTAAGGCAGCTTCGTTTTCATGTAAAGAACTCCGCCTGACCAAGTTCGTTGGTCTGGATTGCATTCTTCCTTTGATTTTTCGTTCTGTTTACTTTACGGTATGCGAAAATCTTTCATGAACTGATCCGTAGTAATTCGAAGTCGGATAAATGAGGACAAGGCCAGCGCTGACGAGCCATACCCGAAACCCATTAAACAGAACCCTGTGATGTCAATCGCTTGATAACTGACGGCCTATTGTATTGATCGCGCCGAATGGTTATATTGAATTGATTTATTTTTTTACCATTGAGTTATCTGTTAGATAGATAGATTCGTTTCACACCTAAACAGTTCGGTTGGACCGATTCGAATCTAAAGCAGTAGAGCGAAACAACTTTTACTACTTTTATCATTTATGCGTTTCCTTACCGTAGAACATACGTCAGTGGCTTGTGCAATAAACTTTCATAACCTGATTGTGACAGAGAGAGACGAAGTCGTAGCAGTTGTACTCGTTGTTGGTCTGCTTTGATTGTGGATTGTATGGAGGAATTGAAGCTGCGACTGAAATGCGCATTTTTCTTGTACGTCATTCTAACGGCCCCTGGTCACACACAGTCGGTGAGACGTATGGACAGCTTCCGTGTTAAAAACAAATAGATGATCGTTGATGTGTTGGATAGATAAGCCACATATGGGCTGATACACCGGTTTCAAACCGGACTGCGATGAAACCTCCAAGAAAGGTAGCCTCTGACGATGAAAATGAACCAGTTTGACTGAGAAGTAAGTAAGTTCTTGTTTTCAAATGTGTGTATATTTTCAGAGGTATGGTACAAATGCTAATAAGATCCCCCGATTCACAATCAAAAATGTTCATTTTGTTGCCCTGAGGAAAGATTCATTAGGCGTTCGCTTGAATATCAAAATGGCAAAACTACTGTACACGAAATGCTAGTTTTTTTTGCTTGTCTGCAAAGCCCTTATGACAACGAAACTGAATTGCACCATGCATTCAAAGGTAGAGCGCAGAATCACCCACAAGAAATCAGATAGTTGTTAATCAAAGTGAAAAATCCAACCAGTTTTTCCCAAGAATACTGGTTATTTTGACACACGTTTTACATCGAAATATCTCGATTTTCCCGAGGTTTGTAAAACTTGCATTTGGAAGCTTTTAGGTATTCGCAAACCCTCAAAGATAAGAATCGATGCATTCACGCAGTTAGTTCACTGGTGTCGACTACAAAGTTAGCTCTTATTCCATTTTTACGAGATGAGATTTCACAGGAACAAAAGATATTGTTTAACTGCACCTTTTAAAGTATTTTGGTGTTATTTCCTTGAATAAGCTGTAGCTCTTGCTGTTGAGATGCCACATGTTAGGGGAGGATTTTTACTCAATTAGTTGCATTGTTGAGGCAAGGAATTTTGTAGGTGCTTTTGGAGATGAGATCTCGATGTGGTTCTCCAAAGACTGACGCGCACTCACTGAAATAAAACAGCTTCAACCTCAATAGCTGTCACCTCTACTGTAGGTGCTGCACGTTGATTTGTCTGCAAAACTTTCGGCAGACTGTTTTGCCTCGTGAGCTATTGTCTGTAACCCCTCATCAGTGTGCGATGGGAGCATCGTGTAAGCAAAGTTAGGTATCGTGCATTAGGCAGTCATAAACAATCACATTTAGGTTCATTTAACTACGCATCTCATTGTGGTGAGGGGGGAAGTGTGGCTTATTGTGACCAATTGATTACCGCGTCCAGTTTATTTTCACTAGGTAGGCATCGATTTAAAGCAGTGCAGTGGATACACCACAGTTTGAAAAAGACGCTTAAAAAAGTGCAGTTTTAGTCGGCTTGTAGATACTACTAGGGAAATTACTTCAGATGTTGGAATGTCGCTCGTTGGAGAGAGCCACAAGAATGCCTTAATAGAGCGGACAATAAAGAAAGTGCTCGCCGGTTCGCAACGACGACTTAACTCGGGTAGAGCAACGGAGTAAATAGAATACCTTGAAAAAAAAATGCCCAAAGATGTGCTTTAAAATTCATTCTCCAGTTTCTTGCTATTGATTCTAAACGCATATTCCGTCACAATTCCACTGACTTAATATTCGCAATCGGGTTCTTTAAAACATAAGAGCGAAGTCTGTAATTGACAGAATAACGCATTTCAGAAAACCGGGCATCGGAATTCGAATAATATAAAACCACTTAGTACTCCTTTAGCAAACCCGATTGACTTAGCCAAATTCGTAAACGAATCAAACAGGTTTGGCAGTAGGCTTTACACGTGCGTCAGTGGAAGTAGCTTTTAGCTAAGGGGAAATATCCGATTGGAAAACCCGTTGCGAACATAGCATGAAATTTTGCTAAAATGCGGCACCATAATGACCTCAGAATACCCATCGTGGAAAAAGCTACGAATATCTTGTAATTTACAATTTATTGTCTATATCCGATATCTTAGAGATCTTGCGTCCAAATGAAACGGGTTTTCGTTGCCAGTGTTATGATCAGCATAAGAATAAATGAACAAATTTTCCTGGAAGCATACCATCGATGTCGTGGTTACTGACTCTTTCCACATACGTGCATCCGTTAGTTTCCTGCTCGTACATGGAAATGTTTGGACGGGGAAATTTTCTTCAGCCATTCGTAAGCGAGATCTGCTACGGACAACAATGCCTGATAGTTTCGTACTCTTTGTTCTCGGTCTGACAGTTGAATTTTCTTTAAACAACTAATAACTTCCGAATCGCAGTGATTTTTTTGCAGGCTTCTGCATTCCTTCACAAACAAAATTGATAAGTCGTACATGAGCTGCAGTTATGTTGCCGATATAAAGAATTAATGAAAATTGTTCTTCGCAATCAAATTTGATGTGATTTTGGCAACAGCGGAATTCACTTGCGTGAACGTACAACCCTATGGATGAAATAATCACAGGAACAATTCGCTGCATGTTCAATAGATGGTTCCGTTAGCTAACTTCTGGAACTTTATTTATTCATCTTTTTTCTCATCAAAATCTATTGGATTTAGCATTGTATCAAATCGAATAAGGGTAACAAACATTGACGAATTTTTCAATGCCAAAGGGAACAAAGTCGTGGCGTCTTTTTGAATTAGGGAGCTTTCCGCCGCCATAAGAGCTAACGTTTTCTGATTAAACATAACAAACTTGATGATCTCATCTATTACACTGGTTTGAACAAGTGTTTGTGACCTGATCGGCCTTTCCTAGACTATAGCACAACGGAAAACCTTGTTTCTAGTGCTTTCCTGTTTTGTCAACAAAGTAATACAATTTTTGCCACGCGCACGCAAAACCTCTATCTTATTATTCATTTTGTTGATGAGGAGAAAATTTTTTCTGTTCTAGATTCTGTGATTCATCCGTAAACTTATAAGAAATAATTTCTTTAACTTAGCTTTTTTCAATTATGAATGGATTAGAGTTGGTCAGTTCACTGAGGCCTAAATTTGAATTCAAAGATGGCCAATAAAATTGCCTTCGCTTGAGCATCTGAGTGCATCAGACACTGTGAATACAGCCCAAGTTTCTTAGCAAGTTATTTTATGTTCTTCGTATGAATTCAGCCACTCCTATTTTGACTCATATCAAATACAAATTGCTTGTGAACGCGGGCTTCCTGCGTTTCTAGTTAGCAGCCACCTTTTGAAATTTAATACTTTTATTTCAAGAAGATGTATGTATCTTCCGTTGATCTAACTATGCATGTGTAATCTCCTCTAGGTCTTCCCTCCCGGGTTTCTCAGGAACCCAAAAACTTGTTTTTCCGTATCGTGTGTTCTTTTAACTAGCGACAAGATATGCGCGTGGCATTTTTCGAAAACAAAAGCTCAATCAACTACTTAGCCCTAATCTTTAACCATTTTCCATTTTTGTCAATTTGTGCTAGCTATCCGTGAATCCCAAAGGGGTTTAAAGAACTGCCGGTGTGTTCAAAGTAGGTATTTCCACCTAATAGATGAACTAAAATTCCAGCTTTAAAATGTTTTGTTGGTCGGCCGAGTTTGCTCTAGCCCACGATTTGACCACAATGGAGGTAATTTTTCTTAGTTGGAAGGACGCTTTATTCGAAATGTTTCTATGATTGGATTCCCGTCGGTGATCAACAAACTGTTTAAATCAATCACTGGCTTATTGGATTGAACACAGTAATTCTTCTATGTTAGTCCAGCAGTCTTCCACGAGGTAATTTATGCTTATTCTTTACATCACATTGATCTTCTTCGTGAATGCCCTTAATGTACTTTACAATAAATTATCAATAATCGAAATGTAACATAAAAAGTAATTTTAATCCAACCTCATGAAACTCAAAAACACAAATTCGTAAATGTAACCAGCAGCAGGCAAATAATCGATGAAAATCTTAACCACCTCTCGCCAACAACTGTGTGGTTGAATTCCTTATCCAAGAGCTGCATGCCAAATAAAACTGCTTCTTTATCAGTGACGATACCGTTATCAAACAACCTTGAAAACATATCCAGAAGCGCATTCGCTAAGTTATCCAGCGCTAGCAAACTTTCCACTCACATCTAAACAGCAAAACCAGGAATGGATTGCCACTCAGGTTATAGGATTGAAATGCCAAATCTCAGAATAACGGCAAAATAAAATGCTGATGATCTTCATCGTTGTTGTCTTGCCATTTAAGTGCCTGTCCAGTACAATTATAATAGTCGCTTTCTGCATTCGGTGCCTCATCATGCACTCCCGAACGAATCCATGATATCCATTTCTCTGAAGGACAAGTTTCCTTTTCATCCCGCTAGAATTCATGGTCGCAACATTTTCACGTGTGTGCACCCGTCGCATAAGGGCTAGCCTGTGGATAAATAACGCTGCACACATCATATTCTGAGGAATCTCTGGAAAATTACGAAAAGCTGTGTATTGGCCACTGGTCAAGCCGTACGTCAGTAAGCAACAGGACTAGGATTTTGCAGCTTTTTAATGCTTTCCAATGTTACTGCAGGATGTGCAAAATGCGATCGTTCAGAATTTTGGTTTTGGCTTGCCATACTTCAGAAAAACATTGGAAAACAAAAGTTCCCATTGATATGGCAAGACTTGAGGTTATTCTATGGTGTGCATCAGATTTTCTAGTTCAGTATGCATCACGGCATAAAGCCTCCTCTGTCCATATGGCGATGAAAATCTGCGTGGTCCAGCGTCTGCCCCATCGATTAATTCCAAAAGCGACAACCGACTACTTAATATGAAATTCCGATGTTATGTACTCAAAGTAAGCGAGTTTGCAATTCATCCCAAGTCTGAAACAGTGGTTTCCTATCCTTTACTATCTCCATTTAGATCATTCGGTTACTAGAAAACCCATAAAAGCTTGTCCTGTAAAAGTAGCAGTGAATTTCGTTAACTGAAGTAGGTCACAGAGGCTACAGTTGCCAGTTTTTCGCTCTTTTTCAGCAGTAGCAACTTCAGTCTGCGGAGAACATTGGAAAATCTCAACATTCATCCTTATGAATATTAAAATGACTTTGTTAATTTCCGGGTAAACATTTTGCCGTAACCTGAAGGTTAATGAATGCCATTTAAACTTTGCCTGTCATTCCGAAGGCAGTTGTTTAAGTTTATTGGATATCGACTCTCCCATCGACTGAAGAGAATTCATGAGTTTTGGCCTCAGAATTCCACTGAAGGGACATTCAAAATGGCCAGGCAAACGTCTTTGTCACCATAACCGCTTGCCATTCACTTTTGCACTCGTCAAACCGGGAACTTTTGTGACGACCTCATGCGTGTTACCTATGCGCGGCTGAAGCGTCCTTTTGGAAAACATGCATTCTTGCAGTCATCAATTTGAAATGGAATGGCTACCGACCTACGTTTTGCACGACAATATTTTTAGACTGCGTATATTATCGAATCCCGAATGACATAGTCAGTGATTCTGGATATTCACTTCTGAGACAAAACATTTGAGAGACATTCTGTAGACTGTCTGTAGTGCACGCATATCACCAAAGTGTGCCATCTTTCGGCAGTGATCACTGTTAGCATCCGTCCTGACTAAGTTACCGAAACAACGCAACTGCCACAGAATATTCCAGTTTGACTCGAAAAGCAGAGTTTACGGAATATATATATGGATAAACGTTAGGCGTTTCTACAATCGATTTTCATTCCATCGACTAAATATGGGATTAAACATTTAGTCCTACCGGGTGAACTCTTTCCACTTTGGACGACGACATAAACGGTTTCACATCATTTGTCAATTAATGAAACACTAGTCAAAATTTGTCAAGATTGGAAAATGCTCCTTCTCTAGCGGTTCACTTAATCCTGGGCTAAAAGGTAACGACCGTTTAATTTGCCGGGATCGGAATCAGTAAATATCATTTGTTTACTGCTGAATTTGATTAGAATTATCAAGCTCCAATCATTCGTCTAGCTACGGTAACAGTGTCAAAGATCCAGTGAATCTGTCCAATAGAAACAAGCGTAGCCATGTGCGCACACACGCACAGGCCCGCAAGCAACCGCGTTCTCATCAGCCTTGCCTGAAATCACGGTAACATTTACTGAGGAATGTAACACATTTTCTTTAATTACCACGTACATAAAACAAACGAATTCTAACTGACAAAGATTACGACTTTTGACGAACTATGTTGTGGCTTACTTTGTTCTTCATCACTTGGAACTGCGCGTCTACATTCCGTGGTGAGTAACTTTAATTCATTTCCGTAGATCCATTCGTACTAAATTTGAAAACAGCGTCACATTTTCCAACTGAGTTCCAGTTTTATAAGGATGGCTTAATTTTGCAAGAGGTTTTCACAAAACCGGTCGAAAGCTAAGTACGGAGACAAAGACTTTACCGGTAGAACATCGATGAGGGAACAAAAATGTCATGTGCAAAATATCCACTTCGAAAATTGCTTAAGATGGCCAAATGGGAAGTAAGCTCAAACCATGCCTCTGAATTGTTTTCGAAACCTTTTATAACAGAAGTAGTTGTTTAATTGGGAAAATCAAAAATAACAATCGATCCGACGTGGTTGAAAGTCTGGGTGTTTCATTTCATTTAAGTTGCGGACTTCCATCCTATCACGGTGCAAGAAAATCGATCACTCTGTGCAGGCAGCCGTTTTGTCAGACTTGTCCACATTAGTCAAATGAATAAACGTAAAGATGTAAAATTTGTGAGATTTATGTATAAATCCAAAAAGCCTCCTAATCAAAATGAGCAAGTTTTTAATTCATCATCTATGCTGATGTTGACCAGAGAGTTTTTTGAATCCTGGCTGACATTTAGGCTTTTGTTGAGGCTGCGTGTTTGAGGATTTTGACTTAAGACTTGTGGTAACCCGAATGACGATCACTGTGTTTAGCTGTTCGAGTGAGCAGTAAATCAGATTCAGCTATCTTACCTCATATTTCAAGCAAAATGAGAGGAAATGACTTACGTTTAGCAATTGATTTTTTTATTTGACACTGGATTAATCAATATCTCAAATTTACATCGACAATTCTCTCAAATTTCTAACTGGGCAAAGCGTGAATTCACCAAATTTGTGGGTACTTCAAATAGCAGACCTCTCTCAAATGTCACATGGCTATGTTGAGAGATTTATTCTTTTTAGCTTCGGTTATTCAGAAAAAAAGAGATTTAGCGAGATTCTTTGCTGGATTATGGATGGATCAGGTTAACCCAAAAAATCAATCCTTCAGAAACGCAAAACTAAGGACAGCCGTTGTGCCAAAGTAAAGATTTTCTCTACTCCGTTCCAGTTGACCTGAAAATGATACCAAACGCTGAATCACAACTAAACTTTTTGAACAAACACGAGGTGGCTACGTAGGCTCAAAACACTTACTTTTGAACTAGAAGTACAGCAATTGGGTTAGAAACAAGTAAAAAATTTGTAACTACTCATCTGAGATTGTTATTTAGTGCTCAATTTTAGTATGAATAGACCATTGGTAACAGTAATTTCGAATGCAACACCTTTTGAGACTTTCACCTGGGTGTATTTTTTCCATGAGCCGTTGTACTGGACCACAAAAGAAGGTTTGCAGATCACCGGCGAACTAATTAACAGTCGAAAGACAGAATGATTGCAGCAACTATAGTTTGTATTAGCGGATTGATTAAGCTGAATCTTCGGTTCTTTTGTCACAGTCCCCATCAAACTGGACCCCGGGACCAAATTTAGATATACGTTTTATTACATGGTTTAACAATATGTAGAATATCACGCGGATCGTCAGCCTGAGTGTTGACCTTCTTGGTTATGGTAAAATTGCAAGGCGCCTTGCAGAATTCACAAATGTTGGAACAACAGATTATCAATAGAATTAAACTCACTAGATTTTCTGTATTGTTTCCAGCATTGGCCTTTAATGATTCTGCAAAGATATCGAAGAGCTTTCTGATTGGGTTTCAGTTTTGATAGGTTCATAAGAAGTATCAAAATAGAATATCACCAACAAACGGAACACTTAAATCTGATTTTGGAAAAAAGTACATTGATGAAAATCTGAGCTGTCCACTGACTGTTTCTTGGTTGATGCGCAATCGCATGTTCAGCTTCGAAAATAGCTCAATAAACATTCTATCAAACACTTTCCACAGTCCCTGTGATAAGGTCTGAAATGTTCCCCGTTGATGAATGGACGCTATCCATGAACGACGTTTATTAGCAAAAAAATGGACGAGTTCATTTGATAGTCCATGACACGATTCGACCCAGGTAGTCTGAATCTGTCTTTTGAGAGAATGAATACATCTGTAAGTCGTGTCACTGAGAGCGAGTTTGAAATGATGTAATACTGTTTTCACAGAAACCTTATCCGTCACTTTAATGACAAATGGTGGGCTTTGTTGCCAACACGTTTACGCTGCTTGCATGTGGACGGCAGAGAATGAAAAAATAAAAATTCGGTGATATGCATCGCGGAAACGTTGACCTGAGAGCAAAATATCGCGACTCTGTAAACTGCATGTCTAAAGAATGTTATAATCCCAGACAACAGATAACATAACTTCATAATATGTTAAGAACAGGTAGAGCAAATCGCGATGTTCGCACAGCAACGGTGAAAAGGCGGACATTTTGAACCTCAAATTACGATCAATTGGAAAGTAATACGACTATGCAGCTGGACACTTTGGATTTGGACTTATACAAAAGATATGATGAGAATTGAAGTTGGATGAAAATAAACACATACTAGGTGTAAACTGTCAGGATGCAAGAGGCCAGCGTTAAATGGTTTTTCTATGTATATTTTCCGGTTAGTAATTTGACGTTAGTGGAACAGTTACCTTGCATATGAAGAAATAACCGTGATTCACAATGTACCTTTTCTATCGCATCTGTATCCAGATATTGCTTACAAATGTAAGTTTGAATAATCTACTCAGACAACAGTAACTTACGCAAATCCAAGAAGGGGACGTATTTGAAGGAAAAGATTTTCTCATTTTGTTATTTTCCGTAAAACTTTGATACACGGAATGATGAACGTGTAACCAAAATGTAAATAAAAATTCAAAAATAGCTTATCATTTTGGCAAATGAAACTGGCATGTTGAATGGAAACTTACCAACAGTGTATGAAGCAATATTCAAAACGAAAATAAAGTCCAAATGATACTGAAAAATCCAGTTCAAATGCTTCGCCAGTCCTAATAAATGTATTTTAGTTCTCATCAATGTTTTCTGCTGATGAGTTTAACCCATTCGGGATCAGAAGAAAACATACCATAAAAAGACATTAACATAAATGTACAATGTTTGAACCTGCTAACGGGTTATTGAACTTACGAACTTAATTAACGGTATCTCTGACAAGCGGAAATTTCCGGCCAGTTTATACAGTCTAAGGAGGCGATCTGGCTGTCTTTTGTATGTTTTTTGTAGTTCACGATTCTACCGCAATTGGAGAAGTTTCAGCTTCAGGACTGAAAATCTCCTATCATATGAGTCTATGTTCTCGGTGTTACTTCTGCCACTGGTTATTTTATTCATACCAGTGATCATTTTCAATTACTTTTAATCGGTTGATGGCCCTAGAGTTGCAGTTAGCTCAGTACTTCAGGTATAAAACGGTCTTCTTTGTAGCAAACTTATCAGAACATAGGTTTAGCCGCCTCCTATCCCAGGGACCCCCGATCACGTGACAGAATGGCATTTTCAGAGACTCTGAAATACCATTCTGGATTTCTAAGTTATTCTGAGTGTCATCCGGTAAAATGATGATAATGTTTTTTAGTTTCCATGGTTATCTCGTTTGTAAGCATCTGAGTGTCCCCGTCAGTGGGATAATCAAGGTTCGTGAATTCGGCCAACAAATGCAACAAGATCGAGCGGAACTCAATTTCTGAATGCCTTTGACTGCTACAAGGTTTAGGTTTGTTCAAGAACGCCTATTACGAAATATTGCCTTGTGTATTAGCTGGTATGAATCAAGTCTCATTTTTGGAAAGGTTAGTGGCATTCTACTAAAAGATCATCGAATCACATAAACCACCCCACTGGGCTTCAATGAACGATTGGGAGTTCGAGTGCTAACTTATCCCGGTGCAAAACATCTCATCTCACTTGAAGTCCAAACGCTCTTGACGTGCAATTCTGAGAAATGAAAACAGAATTAGTTCATTGTTTTGGATTTGTAGGAAACATAACGTTACATTATCCTTCCTGGGAGATCTAAGTTCAAGCAATGCTCTTTTTCAATCCAGTCCTCATAATCCACACTCCATTCTTGAAACCGCAATGAGTTCGAGAGCCCAATCTATGACCAAATTTAGCCGTTCCACTAGGCAGTATTTAAAAATGAAGGCTATATAATGAAGAATTCAGTTGACATTTTAAGGGAAATGGAAGTATCCAAACTATTTTACCGATAATGGTGTTGCAGAAAATGGTGCCCCATCCACGTGATTGGCGGCGGCAACAGTACTTGACTGTCTACTTATTCAAGTGAAAGACTGCATCGGTCCATTTTTCTCAAATTATCTTGCGGTACTAAACGTGTTGATCAACTTATCTCTTTCTTAATGACGTCTGCGCATAACCTTAGGCCAAGTTGTTCGATGGATTAAAAAGGTGATGATATATACATTTTGGATTTTGCATTTCATTTTAGTTGTGTGCTTAACAGTTTGGCTGATCTGCCTCGCGATTGCTTTCAGATGGATACACAAAACGTAAGCTTCAAGCATGGTACTCAAAACTACAAGAACGATACTCGCTGTGAATAAGGCCTCATGTGGAACAAGAAGTAGTGTCTTTTCAATATGGTATTGCGAGATTGCCTTCCACATGAGTTCATGTTGCATCCTGATGACAACTAATTTGCAATATGAATGGAATATTCTAAAACGAACTGCATTTTTAAGCAAATTCTTTTCGAAGTCCAATTTATTCTGTGTAGTTGATCAATGAAGATGATATGAGTAATTCTGTGGCAATATTCATAAAATGCCAAAAATGCAAAATATTCACTGGTTTTCTACTCAGCCATTGATCATACAGATTGAGTCAGTAACTTTCTTCTTTCTGTAGCCATTTTCTAATGGATAGTTCTGGATGTTTCTTGAACCTAGTGTGTTATAAGCCCTGCAAACCATCGCACGCATGCTTATGCATTGATTTACAGGAACTTACTTTTCCCCATTCACTACAATATTTTCTGCTTGACTTGTGAGGAGTATGCATTGATAAAACAATCATTTTGAAACTCTAGTTGAACGATCTCTTTGAGGAGACGTCCTTTCTTCATGCTGTACTAGATAAGATTAGTAATTTGTTCTTGCGGCGAAGACTTGTTCTTCTGTATCTTTGAACTGGTTCTCAACCACAGTTATAAAGCGACGATTGATTGTTAAAGTGCTGATGTTTAGTAAGATTAACGAGTATTGTCAGTATAATGATATATATACCAGCCGCCAACTTCAGCCACCAGAACAACAAATTATGATCATAAATTTCCGTAAAGTCAGTTAAGAATATTTTAATATTACTACAAATAATAATACGTTTATTTGATACAGTCTCTGTTCAAAGGTGCCAGTGACCGTCAACAATAAAGTTTGCTGCATCACAAAGACGTTATGGTACTTGTCGGAAGCCTCAAGAATACTTATTGTTCCAACCGGGATTCCTCCTCATTTGAGATTGTCAATTCATTAGACATGGATTTTGATCTTATTTTCTGCTGAGTGTATATCAGCATGGGTCGCGATTGGAATACCGGTTAAATTGTGTCTCTCAGAGGACCAGGTACCAATCATTCATTCATTCATCCGAAGGCTGCATTCTTGCTATCCGGGCATAATCGCGGGCCGGGGGGGGGCGTTCATAGATGTTATGGATCCACTCTACAGTGGAGGGTTTTGCACGTATGGGTACACAAAAGAGCAACCGAATCAAACGCATACAGCATCTCATTTGTCATTTTAAAATAAAACATTAGTATTGGGTTTTCGAAGTTCCACTTACGAGTCAGAAAATACTCTGTTTGTCTTGGACTCCGTAACCGCTGAATAACTGCTTCACGTTTTTCCTCCTAAAATTATCTAATAGGTTTAATCGGTGTGATGTTGTCGCATTTGTGTTGACCGTTCACCTAAGCACCAAACACAACGGCTCAATTTCAGTGTGAAGACAAATGTGTGACGCTGACCATGGTTGAATGCAGTGCAGTTAATCTGAATCGGTCGTCTTTTAATTCCCAGTCTCTTAGTTGACGGCAGCGGATGGAAAAACTGTATCTGCTTTGCCACGTGCGCATAACATCGACCCATGTCAATCCCATTCTGGCGCACTAAAGTTGTTCGTGTCTATGCCCTAAAACCAAGTCACATCATTTTGTTGATAATCCCGCGGAACCGTCTCTGGTTCCCGAATACAAATGCGCAAGCTAAGTGGAAAATTCTAAAAGTGTAAATTTCCCAAAAACGCTTTTATAGCTTTATTTTGAAGTATAAGAGTTTTTGGAATTCCCTTTAAGTTGCCATAAGTGCACTTTGGATACAATTTGCAAAACCATGTCATTTAGTGTTTTACAGTTATACCAGGAATTTCCGTTTATGTATATGCTACGACGTAGCGTACTTAACGATAACCGATAGTACTGAGGACATCGGTCGAGAGGATCTAAAAAACTTACTCGCCAGTCGTGAAGAACTCAGAGTTTCGTGGCATACTCACAAAATGAAGCTCACACAGAGAATTTTGCTTAGAACGAGTGAAGCAACAATACATACAGAAAGACTTCGTGGCAGATGAAAATGAGTGCGCATGATTGTAATGGAATCCCCAGACAAAACTTGTTGATTTAGAGTTTCCAGCAGTCCCAGTGATTTCTGTCAACGATCTCTTGTAGGAGGAAGCTATCTGCGGATGCCAATAATGCAAGGTCATGTTGTTTTCTTTCGATGAGTCATAAAAATGAAGCGCGGTTATGCCCAGAAAAACAGTTCTGACCGTCAAACGTCTCAGACCACTTGAACAACACACGGTCTTGAAATTGGACCGCATGCTAGCCGAAAACAAACACGGAGCCAGCCAGTAATCCTAGTCTTTGAACTGGTTCAAAGTGGCCCGATGTTGTAAAACGTTCAGCAGCGAGAGACGACAGCGTTCGATTTATAGACCAAAGAGTAGACAGTGAATTTGTTAGATGAATGAAAATTGTCTAAAGTACTCCATCATGTGTGTACCTATATAAATCAATTGATTATGATAAATAACGGAAATGTCTTTATGGGCAGCCGGAGGCGATTTGATCCTTCTTGCTTGATTAGCAAGGCAAGGCTTGGACCGGGATAATGATGACCGACTGAAGGCGATAGATTTAGCGATAGCCATAAATAAGATTAAAAGCCATCTATCAAGTGGACGGTGAAACAAAATCATTCACGTTTGACGGTATCCGGTACTATTACCTTGAGGCATTTGTTCAATGAAAAACCAACACAAAGAACACAGAAAGATCAGGAAAGAAAGCAGTACTCAACAATGGAGAATAAATAGAAAGATTTCTTGTCTACTCACTTTGATTTTGCACATATATGTAGAGACGGAAAGCAAAACTAGTCGTTTCAAACAGCACTGAAGCTACTCTATAATAAGAGGGTTTTTTATTCACAGATTCTGCTCTCATTCTCGTTTCAACCTAGGGAACAACAGGACTCCATTACAGCTAGATTGGAAGCCGGTATTTCAAAACCCAGTGAGCATAAATAGTACGTGGTAAAACAATCGATAAATAGGCGTATGCAAGGTGATGCATAGCTATCGCGAACGACGACAATAAATGGAATTGAAAATATCTTGGTTCGCGGTCGGTCATTACGAACGTCATGACGTCACCATGTTCGAGCGAATAGGTCGTGAGGCTGGTGGATGAACATAACTATCATATAATCCTATTCTTCTGGAACTGGCGTGGTTTTTCACCCGTTAAACAACACCAAACGAAACGGGTTTTGATTAATCTATTTCGTGAGGCTAGCTTGATACCCTGATAAAGCCACAGGTTACTACATTGACCATTATATTCGATACCTTTGACAGCGAGGAAGCAATTTCTAGATATATAGTGCATTTGGAAATCCCAAATCCTACTCCAAAAAGAATGATTGCCTAAGGATGAGTTTGATATTTTTGTTTAAGGATTTTCCAAACACATGGAGGAAAGCGTATACAGAATACAGTGACCTTGACTTCGAGGTTGATGGACCGTCCCCAACATAGTTGCTTCGTCAACTCGACCTTACTTAACGATTCTGGTACCTACATTTCCATTCAGAAATTTATGGAATTCTTGTCAACCTTGACAAAATTGGAGGGTAATGTGGAACTAGGATGTTTTTATCAAAAACCGTTTTTGACAGTAAATGACGGGTAGTGATTCGGATAAACCCCTATCGTGTCGAATAACTATTGGTAGAAGGAATTTAAAACTTGAAAAATTCTTTTCAATATTCTGCTTCTTACAGTTCACTTTTCAGTTACATCTAAAGCAGATTTAAGATGAATCTCAAGAAAAAGATTGACTTTGGCAGGCTTAATTAATATGAATTAGTAAGTGAATAGTTGGAGTTTGGTCTGTGCTCTCGCGCTAGGATGGGACCAAGGTATTAGTCACGAAAATAAAGTTCACGCGGCGGGACAAGTCTGTGGAGAACGGAAATTGGAAGCTTTAATACGATAGAGAAAACATTTGGAGAATGCAACACATTGTACGACGTGTCCCTCTAGAAAATGAGAACAATCTGTGACTCACCCAAGCACGGTCAAACTTCTTCGTCTGTTCCAAACTTTGAGAATGGGCACGCCGACTCCATCCATAGAATCAGCTTAAGGAAGTCGACTTAAAATCGTATGATTCCTGTCTCACGTATCGTATGAGGTTTTCATATTGTTTTCAAAGATTCTCTTCTGTTAGACAAATGCCTGTCATAATTCACACAAGAACCGTAAGCTTACTAGGTGTGGAGTTATTCTGCCCGGTAATATACTCTCAGCCCAAATTCGAGTATCTTACCGGGTTCGATGTGTGAGCAAAACTATTACGTCCTGCTGATTGCAAATTATAAACTGTCTTGAAAAATAAGGTTTGGACAACTTCTAGAATGTTGCTGATCAGTTTAAACATCTCACACGCCATCTCTTTGCGTAAATGAACAAGTCTATCTTTTGCAATTAGGATGGTAGAGCTGGACTTTGAGCACATGCAAACACTCAGATATATACAGCTGTTGGAGTTGCATCTCAAAAGTGAATTTATGTTAGACAGCCCCAAGAAAATCCCATTGTTCTCTTTAAATTTTAAGAAACTCAAATACAACAGTTTGCATCAAAACAATGAGATCCGAATTAGATCGAATACATGAGTGAAACGGAAAAATTTAGCTCTATTGAGAATGATTTGCTCAATTAACCAGATTGAAAATAAAATTTTGTGCCAGTGATAAATTTCTGTTTTATTTTTTCCAGGGGATTCCACTGGTGGTAAGCAACTTTGGCTATTTTTGTTGTATGATATATGCAGAAACTGAATGCACATAGTGCGAAACCCGACGGTGTTCACGGTGGAGTCCCGTCTCCTCTGGTTCACTGAAAACTGGCGGGAGTTAAAACCCTGGAAGATTCACATCGGGGATTAACTGAGTTGGCAGACAGAACACTCAGATTATGTAGGATATCAGACGGTCCATAACCGTCCACTTGACTGCCAGGACGTTCCGAATCATACAGCTTTATTTGTCCTCCCGCAGCAAGTTCTACAGCTTTGAAAACGTTCGTAATCCTTCTTTGCGACGAAACCGGATTCCAGACGAGCAAAATCTATGGCCTCGATCCGGAAATACATGCAACAGCTACCATTAACCATTGTAATAGTCGTAAGATAATAACACCGGATATAAACACTTTTCTTTTCACGACAATTTATCACTAGGTTATTAAGGCGATTTTTATAATTTGTGAATCAAACGTCCTAATCTTCATCGTGTGACTTGGGACTGCTTCGACATGAAAGCTGTCGTAAAACTGGTTGACGATCCGGATTCGTTCATTCAGCCTTTGAATTTCAGTGGACTTAGGGCTCATCTTGCATACTGCTCGCTAGACTAGCCGAAGATCTTACTTTTCTATTCATCTGAAAGCTTACTGCATCAGATAAAGTCGGAAAGAAAAGAGTGGGTCATTTTCTCATCGAGAAAACTCTGAACTTAGGCAACACGGGCTAGTACACACAAATAAATAGTAATATTATTATATTTATCGAGGTGAAAAGCTAACAGAAGTTACACATCAAGAGTTTCAGTTTCCCAAGTGCGAAGAATTCTCCCGTTGTCAACGCACAACTATTTCTTACTTTAGTTTTCACTAAGGGACGTGGAAAACAACATCTGCTCTGAGCAGCACAGCTGTGCAAAACCTAATGCAAACGTTGCCAAATTTTTAGCGAAATGTAATCATACTCTCTTGTGTATTAGTCAGATGATTTGGACCGGCCACCCAGTCTGCACACTTCTCTGGCACGCTGGGTCGGGGAGAATATACTGACACGCCTTCACGTACAGGTCATTGGAAACTCACGGAACAAACTTTCTTTGAGAAATTTCCGCTCACGCACGCGACAGCCTAGGAAAGTAAATTCTTCCGGTTGCGTTTCGTTTATTTAACAAGAATCACAAGATCGTTTTAACAACACAACGCATGCTTTGACATTATCAATTAAGCAAATAGGCTAGGAATTTAATCCATATCTCATTTCAGTCAGGACATGTATATCATAACAATGACGCATCACGAGCTTGTTAGGAAGGACAAAGTGGGATTAATTACCACTAATCTGCAGTGTGTTCTGCTTGATCTCCCGCGTCATTAAACAGAGTTAATCGATCGACCGAGCATTATCCTTCAGTTATTTTTCGGCCATTTTGATGTGGCACCCAGTGAGATTACTTACGTTACATGCCTCAAGGTGATTTAAAATTTCAAGGTCGATGCCAATTGGTCAAGAAACATCTTTTAAATGCCAATCCAGAACACGGAACACATTTGGAAAAAGCAAGATTAATGTCGAACGATGATTTCATGTGAAGCATGCACTCAACCCAAGAGTACTTCTATCCGAATTGCGTCAAATTGAAAGAAAACCACTCTAATCACAATGACGTGAATATTAAACTCCGGGATGAGGGACTGGAGTAAAACACTAGACTTCTTCCGGATACACTACTGTCTTTCATGTTGACTACTTGCTTGCAATGAAGGGAACAGCTCGGTTACCACAATGGCAAAATTGCTCTCATCAGGAGTGTATTCTTTTTTGATCCACTGCTAAGCAATTTCCACTCCTATTCGTGTGAGATTGGACAATTCGGACAGAAATAAAAACGCAGGACAGCTACTGTGGATAATTTCCTTTTAGAAATGCCTATTTTGTAAGTGCATTTCAAGTAGTCAAATGCAATGAGTCATACATGAAAAGTAACGGATTCTTAGGTTTCATAATGTCTTGAATTTCCTTGGCCTTCCACAGATCACGGTTAATTCCGCTGGTCTACCAACTGGAATGTCGAACATAATCACCGTCGACGTGTTTCGCAAATTTTGTTCAGAAAAACCTTTCCTTTGCCTCTGTCATTTGAAAAGACGATGAAAAATGACCCTTTGTTCTGCTGTCTTTCCAAATGCTCATTTTTTGTCGCTTATTCAAAGATCACTAAATGAGAAAAGTGATCTCCAGAGTACATTTTTAACTCTTGTTAATGCTTATTGAAATATAGAATTCACTAATTTGCTAATTTGCTGCTCTATACAATCATGAGACCAGATGTGGTTTCATAACAGACAAATTTTGTTTATTCATGATGGGCCCCTTGGTAGAACGAATCAGTTTTACTGCTGAATCGAATAACACCTCAAATCTGAGTATTTGCGGGTGGATTAATTTTACCCGAACGGGAAGGCTTCTTCCGCAAAGAAACTGACCAACTCAAAGATGTGACTCAACTACATGTCCACTGAGAAGTGGAATTATACCGATCTTAATTTACAAGAAAATCTGGTGTAACATGGCGTACTTTTATGATGACGCCCATCGGAATTTCCTGTAAGCTACTTGCATCCTAATGTGTTTCTCCGCCTCGGTGTTTCAAATTATTAAATCACGTTAGGAATGACAGCACTTTCTGTCTTGAGCTAAACTGATGTGCACCCATGACTTTCTAATTTCCTTTGCTTATTTTCAGACGAATACAAATTCCGTAAGTACAATTCATGTTTAATATGCAATTCTTACTGATACTTACAACTGTTGGTATTTAATCCCTTGGAGCGGAAAATAAACCGTTGCAAATCGTTTTTAACCCATAGCTTCCCCGGATTTGATTACAGCATCCCGTACTCAATGAGCAGACTCTTTCGTAATTCGATGGTTAGAAAATAAAAAGTGAGCATTACTGTCAGCTGTACAGTGCACCATCAGTTTGGTGTACATCGACCGATCGACCGTTCATCGGAGAGTACGGGAGTAAATTTACTTAGGACAATGGCGGTTGGGTGCTTTTTGATTGCTTTAATTTCGAAACTCATTGCAAGCCGATCTGCTATTTGGCCGACAAGAAAGGCAATGACTTAACCACTGAGTAAAATATCAAATTGTGGAACGCTAACTGTACGTAAATTTCCATGTCGCCTAACAACCGTTTGAATACAATTCATGGATTGCCTGCCATAGTACTACCGCCTGCAAATGGGCAAGTTCTCTTGGTTGACTAAATTGTATGAATTAATCATGTGTGTGTAAACATCACACACAAAGGTAGCTTCCCCAAATATCTACAGCTAGACACTATTAACTTATCCCTCAAAACATTTCATCTACTGGAATTTCTACAACTTGCATGCGACTTCTAGCTTATTCCTTCAATTCTGACTCACATTCTTTGCGAACCTGTGCAGCTAAATACATTAGGTTTGACACTGTCCTTTGCATTATCGATTGGTGAACTAAATGGACTGAGTTAGAATAATACGCTTTTCAGGCGGAATAATATAACTTGGCTATTTATTGTAACATTTTCTCAATGACAAATAGACATTTTTATATTTGGGAGTCTGTCATTTGGCACCTACTTCAGATAAATGGATCCCAAAAATTATTGACAACTGTGTTTGAATTCGTTCGTGACAAGCTTTGTTTAAGAAATGCGATACATAAAAAATGGAATTTTGAACTGTGTATGCACAAATTTTCGATTATTTTTGTCATTTTCCTTTATCTTCCTAGCTACATCAAAGGTTCTGAGTAAGCCTTATCCTTATATTTGGCAACACGCTTAACTTTGGCAATCGTATCATCCCGGATTTTAAACCGAGCTCCCTATATGATTAGGAACGGTCTATTGTTAACCAATGATTTCCTGTGTTAGCGATTGATTCTACTGAGAGAATCTGACTAATATTTGTTGGAGTGAACGCAAAATGTAGTACAACTTGGTTGGCCCATTGAAAAAGCTGCTAGCATGATCTGTATTGGAATGGGCTGAAAATCCTTTGGTGTCTCTCAAATTTCTGTAAATGAGGCTGTCTTTATAAAATTCCTGTTTGCTCGGTTTTAGGTGATCTAGTTCATGGGCTATGGATGGAGGGTTGCAAAACGTGTGGTGGTTATGCATCCAATCGTTTAATTGCTCTTTGTAAGAAAAAAAACTGTTCGATGCTTACTTCCTGTCGGTGCTTTTTGTTTCAGATCCCGACGGTTCAGTTAAATGTGAGCATTCCACTTTGCAAATTTCAGTGGAACGATTTTTCACGTTCTGGTTAGATCTGTCTGTGAAGTGCAGTCCAAAGTATTAAGATGAAACTTTCAATGGGTGCATCTGTAATGTTTCTGTTCTGATCTTTGGCTATTTTGCTTCCATTAGTTTACCGCAATGCTCCATTCAAATAATGGGCAGTTTTGACGGTACTGGCTACGTATGAGTTCCTCCTTTGGTTTTCATTAAACCGATTTGTGATTAACTGCATTCCAAATGTCATAGAGACAGCCTTCTTACCGTCTCTTGTAATTCTGGTTGTCTGTATATGCTGACTTTGTGAGAATGAGCGTCGGACTACTTGGAATACGACGTTCTTGCCTGCTGTCCACTACCACTACAAACGAGCAAATCTTGGGTCAGTGGGTGCACGTGTCTCGAAACCCGTTCCGCGCTGTTTGACCGATGATTCGTATATTTTTGTGCAAGTATTAACACTCTCTAGCTAAGGTGGTGATAATAATTATTTAACCGTATCACAAAATTTGATGTTTGTGGATAAACGAACAGTTCATAGGTATTCATCCATCCTGACACCTTTTTCAGATGTAACCCACAGAAGTAAGCTCAGCGACTCTATCCGCCACTAATTCGGAAAGCCGGTTTATTACGTTTTTGCTTTACAGAGTTGTTTCACAAATTAAATTTAAGTTTCAAAATAATCGATTCTTCCTTTTGATCGACGCACATTCACGGGTGCACTACACTTAGCATGCGAGATGCACTAGGTCCCATATAATCAAATCATCATATGTATGCTGTAAACGGATTTACGGTACGACTAATATTAGCATATGGTTGTAGAAGCCAAAGAATCTGTGGATTTTGTCGGCGAAGTCTCTCAGGAGTTACTCATTTAATCAACCTGACCCCATTCAATCGGGCCTTGAGAAATTTCGCCGTATGATCATTATATTTAGAATTCCCCAGAAGCATATTGGATTTCGTTCCAGCCAGACTGTCAGAAAACTACTGACGGCACAATTTTTCTCATTAGTCTTGATTCGACAGTCCCCTAATCCAAGTTCTCCGAGAATCCCGAAGGGTATGACCACAACCTATTGTCTACCATGATCACCATGGTGCAAGCGGAAGAACCGTCTCTTGGACCGGGGTTTTGCGCGGCACAATCTAAAATCTAATTGACTGCGACTGAAGTGAATGAGTTAGTATCGGTTTCTTCATAAACGGGTAACAGATTCAAAACCTCACTGATTTGTTGCTATCAGAAGTACCGTGATGTTGGGCCTCAAAGCAACGGCATTACCGCTAAAAGGTATAAAGCATTTATCTCCAAATTCACTAACAACCGCAATCTATTCCCATCCAGACCAGATAAAGATGCAGGATAGGCAACAAATATTCAGTCGGACTACTAGAATAAACTGGCAGCAATTGTATCTAATGAGTGCGAGTTCAGCTGCAGATCAGGACAGCGAGACGACACTCAAGAGCAGAGGCCAAACCGACGAAGTCACTGAGGCGATTAACGGAAGCGTTTCACATGTGAGGGTCTTTATGATATATGGCCCACAACCATCACCAATGTATGGGACAATAAAGATACCTTTGAGACCAGCAACTGATATAAAAATATCACCTTATAACATCAAGGCTCAATGGATAGTGGAACTCCTAGAATCTGTGCACCAGTTCCTAGCCCAACAGTAGAGTAAAGGTCTCGTTTGATTTTTCAGTCGTGTTAAAAATTAGGTTGAGAGGAATGCACCTTTGCATTTCCCAGATGTTAAATTATTATTCACGAAAAACCGTTATTAAAAACGAGAGTTCAGATTTGCCAATACATAACTCAGAGTAAAGTGTGAATCGAGATCCCAGTGTCGACACTGAAGTAACTAATTCTACGATGCACTTGTAAGGTGCATTTTCTCTTTGACGGAGTCAGCTACAAACAAAAAATGGAGTCGCGTTAAGCTCACTTCTCAGACTACTTCTGACAGATTTCTTCCTAACCAAACCCGAGTCCAGATATGTGTATTCCTGACAAAGATAATACGTTTATCATCTGCGCTTCAAAAACCGATGCAAACGTCTTGCTAAACACTTCTAAAAACATACAATCATCCGTGCCCGGCACCGTGGAATTGGAATATGATGTCTTTCCTTCGCTTTTGAATGTACTGTTAGATAGAAGAGAGAAAGCGAGCGTTAAAGGAGAAGTTTTGCGTGAGCATCCTTGGGTCGGACAATGCACATATTTTGTCAGTTTTGTCTCCTTACGCTGCAAATGAAACTTGGTAGGCTGTCCGGCCTACAGGTCTGACAATGTACGTAGCTCTGAAATGCTTGAATAAGAGTTTTAATTCTGAAGAGATGCCCTGGGAACAACATATCAGAATCTGTTGTGAGGCGATTCATTCCAATGGATAATGTAGGAGTCAAGCCAAAAACTGTCAAAAACAATGAATCGTTCAACACCATTCCATTCAAGAATGATAAGCCATGGAAAATCTTGGAGCGAACGAAAACAACTTTTATCACTTGCTTTCCAGCGGCTGCATATTAAGGTAGCCTCAAAAGCGTAGCCTTCAGTGGTTTCTCGATCCCCATGGACAAGCTGTCTTTTCAGTCCAAATGAGTTATTCTATGGCAGTTTAACTGCGCTTCTAGTGCCCACGGCATCGGACGTACGACTAGGCGCCTTTCTAAACATACTGCGGAGCACTTCCCAGCTGCTATTTTAAAAGACAAAGTCCAGAACAAGCTTAGCTTGGTACCACAACATTTAGTCAATAGTGGGCACGAAAATGACCGGGCAACGGTGTCTGGTACGCTATTAGCAACACCAAAAGTTTACATTGAGAATTACGGAAAAAATTGCTCATCGATTTGCAGACCACAGCTGTTGAAATTCTGAGGCTTGGATAATGCTTACGGCAAAAATCAGATCCAAGCGCTATAGTTGTCATGATTGCAAAACTTGGTCTTTCACACATTGATACACTTATCTAACCACTTTCTACTGCTTGATATACAATCTTGCTTGTTTAATTCTACACCTGTCGTTTTTGCATCTTTTTTAAACCGTGCTGTTCCAAATTTTCCCTTCGCTTGTGGTGCTTATCTGTTTATTTTATTGTTGTGCCAACACTTATGGCTATTTGTGGTACCCCCTCATTAGCTAAGCTGTATGACGAACCTCAGAATGAATAACCTATATATATCTGTAAAAAATGCCCGAGGAAAGATGTCAAAAAGAAAATACTTTGCATTATCAGCCCACAGGGATATTTTATGATCTGATTTGATTTACTGAATTTCAAAAGGATCGACAACATATAAATACGTCTTTTGTTGTGAGTGATGTAATGTTAACAAAACGTCGGCCATAATAGAGGTCATAATTCACCAAAGATTCGACTCCCATGGACATTGTATTATTAACAGTTAATCAAACACAATAAAATGCAATGCGTGAAACATCGACATTTTGGTACATTTCTTAGATTGTTCGATCTGGGGATGTGCAAAATATTTCTTTTCTAACCTAATCAGAAGTTGCCCTCAGTACACGTTCCAGATCAACCACTGTTGTACCTACTGGGATTCTTCTTACACCCGAAAAGCGTAAACTCAACCGAACCATCTTCAACTTTATGTTTTCTGAGTGAAGAGTGTCTTAATACCCATTCTATCTATGGGAGATTCATTTCCGACTGAATAACTAACGTCACATTTAAAGCCGCAAGGACGATTGAAATCTTTCTTTTGAGTGCTTGCTGGTCTTTGTGAAACTACCTATCTTTTAGCGACTCCAAGTGCATATGGTCTGACTGACTGAAAATCACACTGATAAGTGTAGGCATGCAAGCTTAGGAAGCACCGCTGTACGCTCCGCAAGTAATAGTCAACAAGACAGATTGCGCATTTTTATTCTTTCCTACTGACAGCAGTTACAGTAGTCATGAAAGCTTTCCGCAAATAGTTCTTGTAAACATTTGAGCGACCATAAATACGTTTGACGGCAGTCAACAAAATCGGTTCTCAATATAGAATTCAAAAGTGCCTCGCTGTCCAACCACTAACACCCTAAACTTGATGATAATGAGTTATCTCTCCGCTTCGAGGAAATAGTCAGCTGTGATCTCACAAAGGATAACAGTTGAATGACAACGTTGTTGATGAATTGCCAACCTTCCGCTTATCACTAAAAATTTCACAGAGCTGTTTCACTTAAAGTCTGTTAGCCATTCATAAACATATGCATATATATGCAGGGAACTCAAGGAGTAAAAAGGCAATTTAATTCAGGATACTTCAAGACCCAGACAGATTAGGATACGACCACGACGAGCTGAAGGATAAAAGTTCCTGTTCGGTGCAGCTTAAACTGGTCAGTGCGGGTCAAAAAAGAATGAACTGAAAGTGACCACAATAGGTGCTGCAACGGAAGAACTGTAGTGAAATCCCATTGGAAACCTCTTGGTACGAACAATATTCGACCACATTAAGTCCTGTGGTCAAACACCAGCCAAGTAGATGCGCACACGCACGCGACTACGCGCTTGCACACACATACAGGACTGAAAGAGTACATGGAAGACATACAGGGCACCATTATTGGTATGGGACATCCAGTAGTTAGAATTAGATAAGGTAGCGCAACATTGCGGAAGTTCCAGGGGTACTGAAGTATGTGCCAACTTCGTTAACAAACCCTAGCAGGAAGCAAGTCATTAAGAATACCTGTGCATGCAAATGTTTGCAGAATGTTAACCAAAAATCCGGGTGTGAAGAACCTGATACTAAATCGTTTATGTGAATGATAAACTTCGGTGATTTAACAAGCTGAGTTATTTAGGAAAGGGACAGAAACACTGCGAGTATAGATATGTGAAACCTCTTTGCATGAAATTCTCTTGAACTTATTTGTGCATATGCTCGTTTACTTACTGGATTATGTCATTTCATTTACGCAAAGCTCACATTTATCTGTATTTTTTTCCACCGTGATACTACTGACTGATGCACACATGAAACTCATAGTAGCTAACACAAGAAACAAGCTCTTTGGAATGGTTAATGAAATTTTACACTTTGTGCAAAGCTGATTTTGAGGTACATCAAACAAACGGATGCCAGCAAAACCACAAACTTAACAACCGTCTTATACATTTAAAAGCGGGCGGGCACAGCGCAACACAGACAGATCTTCTGTTGGGTATTGAAGTCGTATGTCTGGGACGTTCCCTCATCCGTTTCTTTTGAGTAGACGGTAAAAGCATTGGATCATCCAAATGGGCTTGTAGCTGACATTTGTATCTTGTTTCACCTCGGATGCAAATGCGACGAATTTTTGTTAAACAACTCGATGGTCTATTACAATGCCTCCATGCCAAGTTTTATTATGCTGGTTGTTACGTTGTTTGCTATTAACGCGGAATCATATTGCTATGATGGCTAGTACGAAGTATTGGTGTTAGATTATTTGCCAAATCTTCACCACTGGTAATGGTCGTCGCCACGGAGTTAGATCTGAAGTGGCGGTAGTAAGTAGTGTGGAACACTATGATAACTACTGTTAGTTGTGACTACCGTTTGGTTTGCTCAGTAATTAACAGAGAAAAACTGATGTCATAGTGGCCCACGGTTTGTCACTTTGTGACAGAAATTCAACAACCGGATGTGAAATCAGGAAGGCTGATTACAAGAGCGTCAACAAAGCAGAAACCTCAGATTTCATCTTCACTGGATTGAATAGCGTTGACAATAAACTTGCAAAAGAATATAAATCATCTGACGTTGAGCGAAAGCTTTTCCTGCCTGCCAGTTGAAGAATTCTTTGGGTGAGCTATAAAAATTACCATACTGTGAAACTGTCGTAAAAGTCAAAACAAAATTGAGCCACTTAGCAATTTACACTTCTAACTAACGCTGTGACGCGCTGCTCTCCTAGATATGCCGAAATGTGCCAGATGCGTTTATATAATCTGCTCTTGTACCAGAAACGTCCGCATGTGTCGCCAGCTACTGTCGTCATCAAAGTGAACTGATCTGTCGGAGTGCTTTCAATAACTTAATTGCTGGATATAGTTCTTTGAGTCCCACCTTAGTACATTAGGATTCAATTTGGTTTGGCATGGCAACAATCACGTTATTCATTGAAACCTTTTTTGAGGTTTTCATTGCTTGCACTTGTTTTCGAGAGGCACGAATTAGATTATCAGATTTGAAATATCAAATTATGCACTACGCGTCCAGCAGTGGATACTGCAAGCCCAAAAAGAGCTGATTGTCTTCCTATGCTACTGTCGTGATACTACCTATAAGACCTTAAAAGATCTAATATTCTGTCGTGTCTGTTGTAATACGGGAGCAAATAATATCCCGAGAATCATGATAATGCGTACAAACAGCGGTGTAAAATATCTTCACATGAAGGATATGTGGAAGAATGCAAATGTTTTGAAAAGACATTAATCATAGGGCGTACAAACATTACAGTCAACCAACTGACAATATGAAAAGGTATCCTTTTTTAAATTTTGGCTAAATTTCTGACATCTTTTGCGCTTTTGTATGCCACTCAGTGTTTTAGACGAGAGAAGCGGATTTAGTGAAGTAATTGAACATTTAGTCTGTTAAAAAGTGATCGAAATATCATCTTCCTACACTGAATTGAGGTTGTGTTACATGGCAACATTTTCGGAAAAACCAGTAGCCTAAAACCTTGCATGAAAACCATTCCAGTTTCAACACTGAGCTCTAAACAGCCATACACTCATCTCCCTTTCAGTCAAATTTGTAATTCGTAAGTTTTGACAGTTGCAGTCAGCTCACATCCAGTGATTTTTGACTAATGTTCTAGGATTGTCATGTGCCTGTGTGAAAGGATAACCATCTCAGCAACCATCACTGTGTCTGTTTACGAATAAACCAATTTAGTTCCTTAAGCGATAGATTTTGAAGACATAAATCCCATTTTCATCTAACTAAAACAACGCATTCAGTGTGGTCCAATGAACAATAAAGAAAGAGGGCCTTATTCATCCGTCTTTTTGATGAAACTCGAAGAATTACTTGATTTGTACTAGTCAAAAGTGCACATCATGAAAGTGGGATACTCCACATTTACTGTAGCAAAAACTTTTGTCGCATCGATGGATCTGAAAATTTGTGTTGGCAAGATCTCAAGTTGTTGATCCTCACTCCGCAAATGTACCCGGCTCAAATTGTCAGACATCGTGAAAAGGGGATGCCTTTTGAAGGATCGGTTTTTCGTCTGTGCACGAACGATTAACCCGATGTTGCCATGGCTAAATTCGAGAATAGGATGCTGGATACCTTAGACATCTGGATCCAATATCTCTTTCTTTCTGTTTCCTTCGGTGACGCAAATTCAACTACTTGGGTGGTAATTTGAACTCTCACCAAGCAAACATTAATCTTAAACCAAAGACAATACCCAGTATATGCCATAGTACTTTTGGTGAGGCTACTAGTGGAATGAGGAAATGAGCCTATCTGAACCAAGCTCCATGAGTCACCTGATGTAGTCGTCCTCCGATATTGGAAAAACCCCTAAGCACTATAGGACTTGCTTCGGCCAGAGACAGGTGAACGTCTTACAGTCTACCGTGGTTCATCTTTGCTGAGCAGCACAGTCTATAAAGCGACATGAGTTCAGTGGAACTCTCCATCCTACTGTCTAATCTTCACAGCTGCTCCCTTTATTCTGTAACCACTTGGTGTAATCATGCAAGGCCAGGGCCATCAGAACAATTAAAGTGCGAATTTCCCTTACTAGATTTGTGACCCGCAGATGAAAGCGAGGTGGTGCTACTGAGTATTCTCTGTGCATACCTTGCAGCACCTTACTACTACATAACTTCATGCCCGCTACGAAAAGTGAAATTACTTGGTGGTCTACTCAGGTGGTTGATTATATTCCTAATTTCAGTGTCTTTACCTCGATATTCAAAACTGTTAACCATTTTGCCTGTAAGCCAAATGTCTTTCATGTTTTACCAAAGCGGCCTGTTGTTTATCTTCAACGTGGGAAGCATACGTGCAAGTTACTGAGGAAATTCTTGTTTGTAAACTTTTGTTTTACCAAAAGTCGTGGGTATTCGTTTCGCACTGAAATGAAAGGTATTTTTTAAAGGGGAAGAACAACTGAGATATAAAATGTTTTCATAACAACAGTAGAAATCACACCCTAATTTGTTGCGACTGATAATTTATAAGATACCCGAAACACTTTGGGAGGATAGGGTAGCTTGAATAAAGTTTTCAAAGGATACAAACCAGGGCATCGCAATTTCTTTTTGAAATAATATGTTGCCACGGAATTTTGCGTTTCGTAAAAACAGTTATTATATTGATAGTAAAAATAAAAATAACAGTGAAGAATCTCCTCATCCCCGTGTCAGAAACAGATGGCTTTCTTTAAGAATAATTCAGTTCGTTAAAAATGATATCAAAATGCTTGACCTAAGGATTAAGTGACGAAGACATTATGCTTGTCAGAATAGAATTGTCGCATCTTTGTCAGCTTAACCCCGATTGACATTTTTGGGCATATACAACTGCTTCCAACCGGCTATAGTCAAATGAACCGATTACTACAACAGATATAATTCCCCTTAACATGGATACCTGAAACATCCATAAGTTAAGAGGATAAACGAACATTTTCTGGCAGATGCGCTTTTTGATTGAGCATAGAGTATCGTCCCTCATTTTTATCACACTTCATTTACCAGTTCTCAGTGACATTATTTTTTGGTTCCAGTTACTAATTTGAAGTTTTACTACTCACCGGATAGGAAAGGATTTTACATTATCACACGTAATAATTATTTTAGTTGTTAACTTTCCAAGCGTAACAGATTTCAAATCTAACCGATAACATTGAGTTAGAACGTCGCTGCAACTATTTCCGGTAGATCAGGAGGTTCATACTGACAATAAATAAATCAAACTTGAAGTGATTAGCAATGAAAAATAGTTAACATCAAATTTAACAAAATCCTCTAACATCGCTTATCCCGAGAATGATAAAACAAACGAGCTTATCTTGCTAACGTTTTTAAAGGTAGCAACTTAATGGCTGGGGAATCTTATTCATCATGATGTATTGTCTGTGGGTAAAATTATCTACCATCTATCTCTTGCAATTTGCCTGTTGCACGCCTCATGCATAAGTGAGATGGAAAGAGAATGTCAAGTAGTCACAAATTGCCAATGTGGCTATGAAAAGGTCGGCTGTCATGATAGTGAAACTTGAAGTGGTAAGTAAACTCTTGAGACCTGAACATTTTTGACGGATTTTCACAGGGAGTCGTGCAAGTTAGCTTTAGTTGAAACCGAGTCCAAACTCGAATTGCGCATGTTTTCCAAGACACTGTAGTACTCAGGAGAGAATCTTCCACCAATTTCAGCATTCATCGGCCGTAGCTGGTGTTCAGGTTGACAGACAAAATTTTCTTCTCTCCGTATATCAATCAGTTCGACCAAAAATTTAGTATAACACTAAAATAAGGATGGCAATAAGCAGTTAGTTAAATTCATCTGCAAAAGTGAACAGTTCTTTCCCGCTAATTGGCTATTTTAATTTGACTCAAAAAGGGGACTCGTCAAGAGCAATAATACTCTATGTTGTTGTCGTAAGCACAAAGTAAATCAGCGTTTGCCTAAATTAGACTCCTGAAAAATGTTTCCACATGGATTACAAGCTGTTTGCCCTAATTTGAACGCCGAATCATTCCACCTCAATCAATATGGAGATCAGTGTCAAGCAAATAATCCGTAACTTTTTCTTCAAACAATAGAACGATTTTATCAATAAAATGCTGTCATAATACAATGAAAACGTACGAAACAATAAACGATTGATTAAATGTCTACAGTTCACCATTTTTCAAGCTCTAATTCTTTGACCACTTCAATTACCTCAAACAGGAACTCCAAATGATCCAGGCAAGTTTTTTTACGTTTATTCTAGAAATATTTTCCATTGATTGCCTTACCAGCCTTTGAGCCACTTGGGAAATCAATCCCGATTTTGCTTCCATCAGGCAGAATGTCATAATAGTATTAAGACGAATTTGTTTGCAAGCAAATATCAAATGAAAGTTTTGTGATTGTGCACAGATTGTCCCCATATCTTGGAATCTGTGGATCATAATTATACATAAGTAAATGAGTGATTTGCGATTTTATAACCTGAAGAGTTCTTTGATCAGAAAGAGACAATGCCACCCTCAATTTTCGCCCTTATTATTCAACATGGTTTGCACAGAACCAGGAATTGCTCCAGGCAAGTTTGCTCGATTAGTTCGAAATTGCCTTCTGTCTTCTCGAACACCAACATTATGGCTTAATTGAACTAGTGAAATTGTGATCTAACGAAAACCAGAAATGCACAATAGATCACCCAAATAAGGCATACTTTTCCAAATGTTAACCTTTCATTTCTTCCGATTTCACTGTTCTCGAATAAGATAATAACTGTAAGGGTAGCTGGTATTGACTCGTCATAACCACTGCCGGGAGCAGAGATCACCACTGATGCGGCAACTTTGCACTGGTTACAGCTGAACGAAAATGCCACATAAGACTGAATTATTCGGCAGAGAAACCAGTGAGTGAATGCTGATCAAGAAGGATCCAAAGAAGCTATTTGATTTTGAGTAACAAGCGAATCTTTTTCTGCTGTATCTGGTTTTCCTCACTAGAGTTATTCGTACCCGAACATAGGGACCACTATATAGAGTCGACTGAGGATTTACAATCTCTGTTCCCATTTTCCGTAATAAAACAGTAACCTTTAGCGAACAATGTGGATTTAGCAGACCATGCGAATGACTCTGTCCATATTCGCCTTCTTTTAGAACTAACGGGGTCCTATAGGTGTGCATCTAATTCTTTTCACGAAGACTTACAATCACAAGGAATTTATCATTTGTCACTACCAACCCTTTTAGCTTCCTACCTACTTAAAACATCAAATACTCTACTCGTGTTTCCAATCATGTCGTCATATGAATAGAGGATTTGTATGTTTCGTCCGAGCAGTGAACCTCTAGTTTCCATTTTGATATTCATCGCACTCTAACTCGAAGTCCGCTTCACCGGATGTGTTGACGCGGTGTTGTCCTATTGCAAACTAGTTCATAATCTGACTTTTAATTGCTAGGGAATGCCTGAATTGTGGCCGCATGTCCACTCGCAGAATGACAGATTTCGAGCGAAATTTCTGATATTCTCATTGCCGTTCCAAATGCCACCAGGAATTAAGCCAAGTAAGTGAAACCGTTCACCAGTTTGCGCAGATCTATACTCGAGTCACATTTCCCTTACACCGACGTTACCAAGAGCCAAACTCTGCTATCGATTTTTCGCTAAAAACATGGGCACCCTCAATTCGACCACATTCAACAAAAAATATTTTGCACTACTCATTTTCAGAGATTTTTGACACCCGAAAATTCAAAATTTATTTAAATGCCTTCTGTGTTTTGGATATAAATATCTGCGCAACAACAAGTGATATTTTCGTAAACCAAAGGATCCATTAGAACCGCATGAAGCGGTCCCGTTTGGCTTTTGGATTTTCGTTAGCTTCCATCACTTGAAGCACATTGGTGGAGAAGGGTTTCGGTTTCGAAAGTCTTTTGCATTCTAGTCATTGATGTTACAGGCCATATCTCAAACAGTCTAAACGGAGAGCACCTAACAAGGTCATAGACACCCTTCTATGTAAATCCTTGTGTGGGTAGTGTAGATTCGTCAAATAGCAACAACAAGTAACATAAAATGTGTGTGAAATAAAATTTTAAGGGTTTTGAACTACGTAATTCCCAAGATCTACCTCAAATCACACAATAATCTACCATATAATCTCAATCACAGTGCCGCCGTCCAATTCAGGTGAGTTTATTTCTTGCACAATTATAAAAAATGGAAATGCAAGTCAATCTCTGTCAGGCTTGAAAAATTAAAGTTGCGGTAATGTGACAATACAATTAATGGCCAAACATCAACTAAGCAGACTAAATCCGATCAAACTTACCAAGGAAAACAAGTCATAAATATAGATCATCAAATAAAATATGAGCATCGATCGGTTTAAGAAAAAGAAATAAGGACGATGAGTATCCAGCAGATTGAACTAAGCAAAACATTGAAATGAAGAGGCGAAAAAGGAATGTTTGTAAAACCATTATAACAAAATTATAACGCGAAATAAAAACACTGAGCATGAGAGGGAGAGCTAAACAGAAAGGAAGAAAGAAGGATGCGCTTAAAGGTTTAGGAAAATGAAAAAGAGAACGCCCGAAATAAAACAAAGTAGATTATCAGGGAGTGAAAATATTACACAAATTAATTCGAGGAAAATATTCAAATGAGCATGAAAAATGAGAAAAAAATATAAATTGCTGGCCAAATTTTTTTGGTGTAAAACATTGCACACACGATCGTTTCAAGTTGAAACCATCGACCTAAACGATCGCCAGTGTCTTAACAATATTTCACATGGCTAATGGTCATCGTGACTATTTTTCCAGGCTCGGATTCCGCTTACAGATGTGAGTTCAAGCAAATCGAATTCAATACATATCATCAAATGTTTTTCTCCCCTAACCAGATTCTATTGCAAAATGAACATTTAAGCACGGAAAGAATCATCCTGTCATTCTGCCAAGTGTGCAAACAATGACCGAGTGGTTTTCGCATCCACAACTATTTTCAGATCGAAACGTGAATCGTGAGTTTTGCACTCCAAGAAAATCTATCATTTCACCACACAGGACTGTTTAAATCATTAAGAAAGCCTTAACTTTTGAACTATTTATTCGACGAATATAAACTTTAATTTTGCCGACACGTTTGAGAGCATTGCACTTTTGCATTGCCACCAGTAACACTGACTTCCTCGATCTGCACCCACTTTTCGCCCGTGTACAGCAATTACACCAAGTAAGTAGAGTTGTTGGGTCCGCTACCTCTCTTCTACCGTGCAATTCTTAGTTGGCTTTTGACAAACTTGGTTGGGATTTTGTAAGGCTCCTACCATAGCTGTCCACTTCCATATCACCCATGAACGGGAAGCAAACGCAGTTAATTTTCTCCCACGTGTTTGTAGTACTCCGCTGCTTGGCAGTGTTTCGGCGTATCCAATTCGTGTGAAATTGTCCGGAAACAGTTCAGGTTTTAGTTGTTTGTCTTTTTTGAATACTTGCCACAATGTACCAAACAAGACTCTTGTAGGATCAAATCTCATCTCGAGAGGTTTGAAGTCATCCAGGTGAACAGATTACTCATTGCATGCTCAGTTTACGGAATTAGGTAACCAAGCCAATCAATCCGTTAGGTGACCCACACGAATATCAAATACGCCAGACCGTGATCAGAATTTCGATGGATTTCACAAACACATTTCGGAACAAACAACCGAGAGCTGCCAACTAGCACTTTCAAAAGGGAATGGTCATTGCAATCACTTTTGATTATTTCACGCCATTCTGCTTGGGCACGCTGTATAGACGTCATTTCAAGTGGTTCCCTACCATAACATCACAAACGTTTGTTTTCATTGTCCGTGAACATCGGAGCGAACGTGTACATCATACGAGGAAGGCTGGGATGGATGAGAAAAATAAATTGCTAGTTTACGGAACGCATGATATTCATTGGCCGAAATTGCAGTGGATTGGCGAATATAATTTTATCATGTGGAATTGTAACGAAACTCCGTCCAGCTGGTGAGTAACTCGGTGATCACGCACTTCGTGTCACTACCAGAGAAGACAATGTGGGCAATCAAATCATACCGACAAGAAGGTGAATCGAATTAAGTATAGTAAAATACATCAAAATCGTAGACGAATACGATCACAGCAAATTATAGCGGTATTCGATCAGAGGTACAGTCAAGAAACAAAGAAGATATGGACCCAGTGACGGTTCCTAGACAAGACGAGATAAGCTTCAAAAGACGGACAGGTTCACAATCGAAACGGACCGAGTAGAAGAGAAAGGGTGTGTGTGTGTGTGTGAGACGAAACAATCGAGCATTTAGATTACATCGTAGAAGGGAAGCGATGGAAC
>LUCM01008882.1:0-27638 GCA_008360955.1 Fasciolopsis buskii | reverse complement strand
ATTAGGCCTGACTCGGTATCGCCAAAGCGACCGTTCTTCGCATCAAGAGAGTGAAATAGGGATTCCGCAAATATCAGTCTCTTCAAATCATCTTACAGAAACTGAGATCAATGAGTTCAGTCACAGTGATTACAACCATTACCTCGGTACCTCGGAGCATCATTTACTCAAAACAGAGAACCAGAAACAGCGAAAGATCAACTCAGATATCATAAATCGAGGATATACATGGAAGACGAGAAGCTCTGAATGCAATAACGACAATGATCGTCGCGCTAAATCGTCTCACCTTTTGTCTCCAACCCTCATTTGGGGAAATCTCGTGGACGCCAACAAGACAGATGAATCGCATCTACATTACCCAGTAATCAGTCCAGTAGATCCGGCAGTGCCCTGATTCCAAACCAGCCATGGGCAGGGTACAAAGCACACGGCTATATACTCACTGGCATCCATGGAAGACTGGTGTACTGGGCAGCCAGAATGTCTAATCTTATCCGAAGGACATATGGACTGGGCAACCAGTCACCGGTCCCGTGACCTTGAGATTATTCTACTGCTTTCGAAGTTGGATCACCTGGTTATTAACTCAGTTCTCGGAGTTGTCTTCCACTAGGTGTTAACAAACAATCTGGAAGCCTAGAAAATTTTGGCTGGCCCCCCACGAATATCGTAAGGTCGTTAGCCGGACTCCATTGCTCATGGCATCTGTCGATTCTCTCGATTTGGCGCAAAATCACAAATGATGGACTCAACTCTCACCGTTCAAGGCTAGACGTTTTGTCCCGCTGTGATTAGCATTTAACGATGAACGAAAATGAGGCTGCGAAATAACAGGTGATAGCCGTAACCCGTCTGTTTCCGGTGGATCACATACAACAATTCTATATTTCACGTTGATTTGCGAATTGCTATTTCGAAGGTAATCACGCGGATCTCGTTATCAGTTACATCCTAATTGAGATTCTGACAAATGAAAGACGTCGTGTTCATCCTGTTCAGACCTTGCAAAGGACATCTTCAAGTATCAACGTCGAAGGCCTATTGATCGTACAAAACTTCAACAGAATTTTGAATTTGAGGTGGTTGCTAGTTAACTGATACCAGACTTTTGTGTATCCAAGTAATTGTGGCATTTTCTCATTCGTCTTACTTGAAAGTTAACGTCTGATCATTCGTTTCCGTAATCATCATTTACTTGACATAATCGCATTGACTGTGCGCAGCTGAATCAGACCATTAAACTGCCTCGATATTAGCAGATTTGGTCTGCCTATTGCCTCCCAAAATGGCTACTTTATAAGGTTTGACTGGGAATTCATTTAGCACGTATCCCTTGGAAGGAAACTCGCACCATATTTAGACAGGTGGGGTTAACAGTTAACTGAAACGACACCGGAACAAGTTCACCGAAATCTGTCTAATTTATTATTAGGGTTCCAAAATCACTCCGGTGATAATTTAGTTGTAGCAGTTGAAATGTTCACTAAATGAACAAGAACGTCAGAAAAATTTACCTTATTGATAACCTAGGTGACATGAGTCGTTCATGGATTTGTTACTAATATCAGTTAGAGCGACAACAGCTCCATCGAGGGAGATCACGATAGATCCACCCAGTCGTCATCAGCCTAATATCACAATCTTCTACGTTCCACAGTCCAAATTTAACAAAATCTGAATTCTATCAAAAACAGTGGAAATCACTGGGTGGCGCCTTGCAACCAAAACCCAATGGATATGCCCCATTTGTCTACGGGCACACCAAACAAACAAAATGCCGGAAGTGAGAAATCAAGTAAATTTGTGCGAATTAATGACCAAGATATAGAAAGCTGATGCAAAATTTCCCATGTCATAAGCAATATCAGTTCGGATTGATATCATGAAGCCAGTTTTTTATTTGATCGGGTTTGTGGCTACACAAATGAATAATTCCAGCCGATAGTCAGTAAACCTTCATAAAACTGTACTCCCTGCTGCCGAGGTGATATCCTTCCCATTATATTGTTCGTTATCCAACGGCAATGAAAAGCGATAATTGCGTATGGTACAATTTTATGATACATTCCAAAGCTTACCAGCAAGCTTATGTTGGTACGTTGTTCGTGTGTACTGGATATTTTTTCCCGGTATTACAGGTAGCGTTATTCCAGTAAGGGAAGGGATTTCAGGTTGCAGGAATTCACGGAGGTTTTACTGTCTAAAAACTTGAAGTCTGCAAACTTGCTCTTTTTCTTAAGATGAGATGCATTTATTTTGTAACTGTTTTGAGCGCACGTTGGACATGCCCTTTGTACCAGGAAGTTAGTTTACAGTAAATTATTAATCGTTAGTCAGTAGAAAAGTGACAACTGAAAAGTTGAAGGAGGGTTTCTGTTTCCAAAAATTTGTGAAACTAAGTCTCGCATTGAATACCAAGCGAGCTCCATGTAGGTAATTTGTTATTTAGTCATCTTACTGTTTCAGAAAACCATGAAATTGCATTCGGCCGCGCGGTTTCTACAAACGTGCAGTTAGGGACCAAGAAACAAGACGAAACAAAGTGAAACTGGGGAATTTCTCCTGTACATAAACAATGCTAGGACAGTTTCCTGATGAACGCTCCAAAAATAAGACACCTCTGAATTTGGGAAAACGGTACCAAGTTAGCAGTTTACGAATGTTTTATGGTTGCTGATGATAGGCTTTCTAAAAGTAGTCTAGAGCACAATAGGTCATGAAATGTTTGAAACAAAGTAACCACCTAAAATAACAACGTCATGAAGTTTACTAAACTTGTCAAACGGAAGGATAGGAGTTGTATTGAATCGCGTTGGATTGACTGTTGTGCACATGAATATCGACTTCCGTAAAAAACAGTGGGGAAAATAGTCGCTCTCTTCACCCTGGAAAAAGAAAATCTTCCAGAAAAGATTTAAAGAGATCAAAATAGGTTGCTAGGAATTCGATTAAAGTGCGGTCACTGAGTGCCAAGATGTCGGCTAGATATGGAACAATGGAGATCCTATAGATATAGATTCTAGAGGGTATGGGACGTAAAACGGATCTTATTTAAACATGAGAGCGAACCTTTGAATGATCGTTGTACAGAGAATGTTTGCCATCTGAAAGTATTCTGGGAGCAAATCTTTCACATGAGGATAAGAGATGATCACAGGTAAATGAACAACGCGTTCAATAGTGTGAAAGACACGACTAATAATTGATAGCCCCGGCCAATAATTATGAAGTGTTTTTTAAGGAATCCCGTCAGACTAACTGAAGAAAAGTTAAGAAGGATTGGAAATCCATACTGGTTAACAAAACCATAGATGGTGCTTTGTTTCACATCGTAGCTTTGAAGTTTTCTGATTTGAATTGAATACCCTCGAAGATTCTTCACAGAGGCACAAATTTGAGGGGCACACTTCAGATTTTAGCCGACAATAAGCCCTAGATGTTTCATAAAATCAGATCTGGTAAGTGTTTCTGAGTTGATGAAAGGAAGTTCTGATGGGTAGACTGATCGAGAGAGGGAGAGAAAACAACGAGTCAAAATATTTAGATGTTAAGATTAAAACCAGCTCGTGCAGACAAATCGTGGATAGAAGATAAGTTTTTGGAGAACTTCGAAAGTCGTCATTGATAGAACCGACTTGACAGAGGACATCGTAAGCATACTTAAACGAATGACAGTACGAACAAGTTGAGACGTCGATAATGTAGATGGAAAAGCAGCATCCCCAAGCACGCCTGAGTCGCTAACCAAAGGTTTCGATGTTTTACCGCCCAGTCGTGTGCACTGGATTCAATCAGTAAAGTAAACAGACAGTCAGGCTAATAATGGCCAGGGACATCTGGATATACCAGTTCGTGATGTCAGAAAAGCCGTGGGACCTAATCGAATGCCAACGAATGGACCGGGAAGATGCAAGGCACAGGTTTTATCCATGTATCTAAGGTCGCACTAATGAAGTGAACAAGGGGGGCGACAGCTTCCAAAGTGGACCTGTTAGATTTACATCAATCAAGTGAAATGTCAGATCTCATTGACAATGGTTGTTTCCATTGAATATTGCTTATACGATAACAAATCAAGGTTTGTTACATTTGCCTTCCAGCTTGCTTTACGGATGATATAACCGATCTGTTTTGCACGAGATTTTAATGATCGGTTCAGATTTTGCTTGCTATTCAGGGAACAGAACTAGCCGAATGGATGCATTGACATATCGACGTGGACTTTTGATATGAGCAACCTTCAACGTTGTCGCCAGGGGTATTCGGGTGGCTGGTATCCAGAACATGAAACAAATTCTGCAATTTCAGCTAAGATGTAGACCTAAGCTCAATTTAATTATAGCTACCAGCGAGCGCATCGTGTGACGAGAAAACATACTCGTCGAGACAGTTGTCTAAGAAAACCAACGTCAATTCAAAAGCAACCATCTAATCTGTTACGCGAAATGCTGTTTTTGTGTATCCTAATCGGCAGTAGATTCTCACTGTAGTACACATCATGTAGGACAATAGAAGAATACGTGCAGTTCATATGATTCGTTGCAAACTGATTCCCATCAACGTCTGCATTCAGAGAAAAGAAACATCGATACTAATAACATCGCCATTGCGCATCTGTGGAAATGTGGAACATTCCACCAGTCGACAAACTAATCAAGACTCCCAACTCACTTCTATTCAACAGATAAGGTGAAGTCGACCAGCACGATCAATCACGTATTGCTTGCACCATCCCATGTCTCCGCTAATGCGAACAAATAAATGCGCACACTATCACAGTTCACTGATCCGCATTCAAGGACCCGGTGTCACAGCACATCAACAGGAGGTGAGATGAAGACGGATGACAAAATGAAATAGATCAGGTGATCAGGAATATAAAGCATCTCAATCTTGACCTTCATTCGACTTGTGGAAACAAATGAATACTAGAGCACGTTCACTGGAACGGCGATGAAGAATCGACAGGTTACGAAACTGTCAAAGCGGATGAAAGCACCGTCTCGATTCAACCGGCAACGAAAGTTACGTTACCACAGTATCACGCATGCTTCTTGTGCGCACACGACAGAAAAAGGCAAGCAAACTGTTCGTGTTTGCATTATTTATTCAGGTCGAAAATTGATAGCGATATACTCACACACCGTGAGCAGTGGCGTTACCTAACGATCAAAGAAGTGAGAAATTCGGCCTTAGTAGAGAGCAGCAAAGAGCTGACGACCCCAATCTCCTTACAACGTATGCCCACTGAGGACACAAAAACGATTTATTTGTGGATTAGTAAAAGCACATAAATAAAAAGCATTGATATCAGTTCAAGCCTCCAGTGACCGTCAGCATTTTTGGGCAAATTAAGCTGATTTTCAGAAATTGGAGTAAAGAAGAATTTCTAATTCATCCAGGAGAAATATCGACATTCTAAAACAATAAAAATTTAACTACTTGATATACACTTCAGGTAATCAAACGCGCCTGGATAGCGCCCTGTTCGTGTCGGCGTACCTAGGCAAATGTGTCATGCTCCGTGGCTAACGGTGGTTCAAATCCAACTAAATATAGCTGGAGTAAAACCAATCTGTCTTCGCAAATAAAAATAAATCCGGTTTTAAAAATGATGTACAAAAACCTATGAATTACAAAGGCCATTGCTTCAAGCATTTCATGTGGTACTATTTCAAATGAAGCCGTCAGCAGAGTTACCCAGTTGCCCAATTAGCGCACTCAATATTTTTACTTATCACTCTTGGCCAGTTGCGCAAAAGACCAATGTGGCATATTCACGTACAATAGAAATTTTCGAATAGTTGTCTTCCTTATGGACGTGAACAATTGATACTAATCAACAGCGGAACGTAAGATTAGTAATTATGTCGTAACTTATAACCAAAATAAAGTGGGATGTTCTAAGCTGTTCATTCATTTTCTCATTCCACAATAATTTTGACCAGGTGTCTACATCGGACTTTTCTGATAAATGGGAGACCAGAGGTGACAGGAACAATTATCCTCCAATGTTTTAGTTTGACATGATACTTTACGCCGAATAAAATGAACACCTGGTACGTATACATAGATTTGAGTGACATCAAGCTACGATGATCGGGATGAAGACGCAGATGCTGAATTCAATCGGTTAAACTGAGGTGCATGCTCTCATTCACGAACAAACAAAACATATGAACTTCAATGCTACTTCAGATTCACGATGTTTCACCCATTCGCGGGTAACGTCATCGCTGAAATGCTGAGAAGATGGAAGTACTCACCATGAAACATAACCGTAAACCATTTTCTCCAAGAAAATCACATCCCATGCATGAGCTAAGTTTTGTTGCAGGAACATATGTTTACTGGTGTCCGATCAGAATTTTGTTAGCTGTAGTCATTGAAAACGACTGATGTAGGCGGAATGGAGTAGGAAAGATACCTTAATCAAATGTTCACATCCAGTAAAGTACACTGCGCTGGAGTATTTCCCATAATCTCAGTTACTATGAGGTGATGGTAGTAATCGGAATTAGAAATGAGTTTTTTGTTTCATATATGACAATTGCACAAATGGAGCTGGAAAAGAATCATGTTCACTTAGTCAGTGAGATAGGCGTGCAGTGATTCTGCCTGTATGGTTTCATGAATTGACCAGTTATCAACATGCAAATGGTTTTCAGTCAGACCATCTTGTCATTCTCAAAATTTAATTTAGGATATCCTGGTTTCGTAAAGTCTCACGAACATTCTACTCGAGATGCGCGTGTACAGAATTCAATACGGTTCCCTATCTGGAACCATATGATTAAATCCGTTTTGGAATGGGACTATGTTTCTCGGGATAGGATCACAAAGGAGGGGGAGGAGGACAACTCCCAAAATGAGCGAAAAGACTCACATTTGATTATTTCTCACGTTAGAAACAAATGAAAAGGATGCGAGGTTAATCTCACGCATTCGTGAATACTGATTACCGGTCACGAATTGACTTACAATGGATCCGATTCTAACGACAAAAGACAGTTGCGAAAATTATGCAAGCCAATTTGGATATCGTAATTAGGCGTGATCTTGCTTTGCAAGCTCAAGTCATTCAAGTGTCTTGGAGGACAGCCTGGCGTAGCTCGAAAGAAGTACAAATAAGTATGAATTCAACACTTCGAATTGGTTATCTGACTTACAGTGTTGCTTTGATAGGTACATGCTGATATTGGTGTTTGAAGCGGTTTGTGCCAGGTCACTGTTATTTTCCATTGTGCTGAATTTCATCATTATGATTAAGATGTGCTACATATTGTATGCATACAGTTATTACCAACTTTATAAATTGTTTCAATCGCTACTACACGAGGGGATGCTGAAACCGATAAAGTAGAAATAGCTAATGACAAATATTATGAAATTATATGCAAGCATCCCTTGTGATATCGGTTTGTTGATTGTTTAGGTCAATAAAGCTTGAGCCACGTTGATTCCCAAATTGAACTGTTCAGAGCATGAAAACATGAACTATTAATTTCATAAATTAGTTTGGAAGGGTTTGCGTATTTTTCCTAGTTTGCATGCACAAACGGCAACAATCTCGCCAAATAGACAGAAACACTTAATTTGTGCAATATTCGAACCCCGCTTTTGTCTACAAAGACAAACTAAAATTAACCACTCGAAAATTGGAATACTTTACTTTGCTGCCTGCAGTCGATCACAAATAGAATAATGTCTAGTTAGAAATGACATTGACTCGCATGAACACCTAACTTGCGTGATGCGCTTTGAAGTGGGCTCATTTTGTCAATCACGTTGATCTCTCGACAGTTAGACAATGATGTGGAATTTCTTGGTGCCTCACAACAGGACCCATTGAACTGATTAAGAGCAGTGCTAAATCTTTTATCTATTTGGTCATATTCAGCATGATAAAAGTAAAATGACCCAAGTGTTCCCGGACATGCAGCTAGATGACTAGTGTAGTAGGACATGAAATGCAATCATCTCGAACAACAGTGAAAATGCTGGACACGATATATTTTTGGAGATGGTATAAATCGACTCATGCCTACTTGGCGTGTGGTGATGCGGAACGTTTTAGAACATTTTAGCGAGACTCTCTGATTAGGTTTCTCCATTTTGTCATCATCCCAAATGATGCATTCCGAAGGGAGTAAACTTGGTTTTGGCTTTTCATCGACCAACTTAGAATACATCATGGGTAGGGCCAGACATCTTACTGTTTGGACTAAAATAGGCAACAGAACCCGTGTTCCATTCCAGCGTAATTTAGTGCAGGTGTTTTATCCATAAAACTAGTTTAACCGCACTTAAAGTAAGTCTGGTGAAAGCCAGACCCAGCTATAGACTGTGGTTTAAATGGAACCAAAACACCGCCTGACTCGAGCTGCTCTCAAATTTAGGTTAAATAACCTGTAGTTGTATTTGTGTGAACTCACTTACATTAGAGTCGAAGTTTGAAAATTTCTTGGTATAATATACAAAATTATTTCCTTGCACGATACTTTAAACTGACTGAGAATAGAGTGGGGAAAGCGGCAGGCTCGTGCATTTGCCGTGTTAAACAATATTGTATTACAGGAGGTGCATGTTCCACTTGGTTTTGAGTAAACTTCTCTCGTTTTTTCGTTACTGGAAAACTGTCGCGTTCAGCTAACAGAAGCCATTCGGTCGTCCTCGCTTAATGAGTACGGTTGAGATTGAATTGGAAGCAAGACACAGACCGAAGACGCTAGAGGAAGCCACCGTGACGAATGAGATTTCAAAACGAACAGTGCAAAATCCAAGGCGGTAATTTACGTCTGGTTTGTCCTTATTTCTTTTCATGCGAATCTATCTTTAGAGTGCATTGATTTTCTTCTAAATTCTTCAATTCTGTCTTCATACATGCATTTTCCCTCAATAAATGCATTGTTCCTTTTGTGCTCTAGTAATAACTGTTGGAAATAACTTGATCATTCTATAAGTACAGCAATCAGCGCGAGTTCTTCGTGTACCTCTGCTCACATAGTTTGTCCTGTTCAACACGGGACGGAATATTTTAGAGATACTAGACTTTGAAACCAATCAGTGAACTTTTGGAAATTTGCGTCTTTTGCTAATTTCTGGTTTGCAATATTCATTCCCTCGAGATGTAAAGTAATGTACTACTTGAAGAATTTAAACCTGACCATTCTCGCTTGACTAGGCGCGGTGGGGTTGAACTGGAAGCGAGATGATCGATCGATGGCTTTAGAGGTAGCGACAGCGACAGCGACAAGCCAGATTTTAAAACATTTATCATCCAAATTGTGGGGGAGTTTGTGTAGGCACATCAACTGTTGAACAGTTGTAGACCGAATCAGCCGGTGCAACAATAAAACACTACGCAATGTTATTGCGAATGATTTTGGTGTAAGATCAAAAGGTAAATGAAAAAAGCACCAAGATTCTTTGGCTGAGAGACAATGCTCAGCATCTTGGAACTTAAAAATGATTGGTGGAAAAGGAACGTCAATTTTAGTGAACTTCGCAAACTAACCCTTGTCCATGTGACCTGCATTCTAAGATTACGTTTTCAGTATATTTTTAATCAACAGATTTGAATGAAATTATAAAATATAGCTAGAAAAGCAGTATGAGCAATCATCAAGTGAATTTCTTGCTACCATGGTATATCTGCGTCGTGAAATAATTATTTTCAGGAAGTCAAATGAAATGTTATTTACTCGTGCAACTACCGGCAACTAAGTTGGAAATACCATGGGTGATGAACAGTTTGAAAAATTTTAATCTAACACAACTTCCGGAATAACTCTGAGACATGAATGTATCGTGCAGACTTTTACACTTATCAACCAAATCCATACTTTAAGAGTGAAATCCATCATTTGTAGACAAGAGAGAATTTCAGAAGGCTGTATAGCAGCCTGAGGTTGTGAAAGTACCATAAAGAACCTGAGTTAGCCGTTTGTGCTGCTATGAGACGATATTGCATCGGTATATCCATTAGGATAGGCGTGACCTATCACCATGTCATGGAAATGTCTGCGTCCATCTGTCTTCTCCAGAAGCTATTTTTTGCCGAAATAGCATGTTTGAGGAAACTTCTTGAGGAATACATGAGATAGGGCAGCTTTGTTCAGCCTTACCGTTTGGAGATATGATAAACTAAAATGCATGTTCAAGGACTGCCGCGAGATCGAGTTAAAAGGGTAGATAACCATGTGCACTGAAATGGTAATGTGATCAAGACTTGAAATTCTCTAACACTGACCGTTTTTGCAGCTGATGCAATTCTCCATGCGTGTTCCATTGCCCTGCCCAAACTGCAAATAAGGGACTGAGGATTTTGGACGCTTATCACTAACATTCTTTGAAAGATAGTGACGCAACGTTAGAAGGAATGTAATCCATCTTTCAGATGAACGTTTCTGAAATTTCCAAATGATTTGTCATACAGTGTCAACACCCGACTTAGCGCTGAAAATCAAGGCATCATTACACAGCTGCTTCATCCTGGTTAGGAATTACCGGCAATGGATCTCGATCGTCAGGACACTGGGACCAGAACCCTAAGGGCACGATTGTGAGTGGAATCCAGTGACCATTAAGATAGTCAAGTTGAATGTTGACAAATCCTTGGGAAATCGACAGCAAACTTACTATTGGAATTTTCATTGGAAGCCCTTTCAATCAACCAGCAAACTCGGCCCCATCATCAATGGTTTGGTTAATTCTGCTTCAACCGGCGGTGGCCAAGCGTCTAAGTTCGTGGCATTTGGGTTCGAAGGTCATGGATTCGAATCCTCCCACCGCCGGTCAACTTCCCCACTTGGCAACCCTCTGTTGGCCGCGGCTCCCTTCCTGAAAATTGATGCACATTGTTGTCTCATTAATAAAGGAAGTAAAAGATAAATGATTAAGAAATGGGTATTGCCAATCTAGGGTCAAAAGGTTAAAATAGAATGGATTAGTGACCGTGAGGCAGCTGGGAGTCATAAAATGTCTAGATAGTAGTGGTTTAATTGCTTGATGAATGTGGCCACATTGTTATTCGTCTGTGAGTCCTTTGGCATAGACCACGATCCGTCACTAACTCCAAAATTCTAGGGTGTATCATACCAAAGGTCAATCAGATATCTTGAGCGCGAGTGACTCGCTGCTGGAGGACAATGGAATAACTCCCCTCTGTGGGGGGTTACATCTTCCAACGATTTTGTTCAAGAAGAGAAATTTAAAAAGTAGCCGGATGGTTCTGTCAGTTTTGTAAATTTGGACCATCAGGCGAGTTGATTTAGTTACAAACTGGGCCCGCTGACGGAAGGGACGATAGAACGTAGACCTAAAAATGTCTTCAATATATTGCAGATACAATGGACCATGTATGCAGCATACAATAGGTATGAAAGAGAGCTGCCTGTAGATGAAGTTAACATGCAAATTGGTGTCGCAAATACCAATATTTCTTCAGTTTTCCAAACAACATGAAACCTTTGCTTTGTATCCCATAAAATTAGCATAACAAATGAAATTTAAGAAAACACTAAGATTAATTATCTGGGTAAAACACTGATTATTTATCTCTCCTACCATAATTTATCACGTCCACATCTTATTTGTTTTGATTAGAACAACGATTCCTCCTCTAAAAAAATTGGCTTACTACACACAATGCAGTATTACAGATTCCGATTGTATATTTCTAATTGTTCACACGCAAACGAGTAATTTTACTGATACGCCGAACCGGGCCTCAGTGAATCCGACGATTTGTAGTATAATTAGAAATGGCGCTTCCAGTATGAGTATTTGCTGCAGTTCCATCCCAACAATGACTGTCAATCAGCCAGCAAGTTCCCGGCACTCGGGCATCCAAAGCCATATAGCGCGTACACCAAATACCGGACAGTTCTTCGTTCACATGTCATTCACGTGTATTAAATCGTCACGTCTCCCGCCTATTGTCGGGTGGCTCCTGTAAAAGGATCGTTGCATACGAAAGAATCATCCACAAACAACTGTCAGTCAATGGCCATGGGGAATTTCCTGTATTTTATCCCAACAAGTATAGCTGTGATTGGAAAACTGTATCGTCCTCTCTTAGTCACAACCGGAAAGCCAATTACTGGTCGATAATTAGCGAGTGACTAGAGGTAAATGCAATCTAACTGACCCACGAGCATTCCTCCGTATTTATCTTCAGTTTTGTGATCTGACTGATGCTGGCCGAATCCAACTAACTTGCTTTAGCTCGTCAATATTTTGGTGACATATTTCAAGACTATTCAATTACTGTTAAATAGGTCTACTTTCTATGGAGATTCGTTTTAATAAACTCCCCGAACTCAACAGGGCCCATTTTGCAAATACATTTACTCAAACAGTTCCATAATTTCACCAGAGTCCCAACTCCTGTTTGAGAAATAAAAGGAAATAATAAAAACTTTAATCCGCCGGACACAATATGTGATTCTAAAACTGACCTAATCCCGTTCTTCACGACCGAAATAGCATAAATATAATGCGCTGCACCCAGGAACCATCGCCGAATTGCTCGTTGGTTGGTGTGCCGAAAGAATACGAAAGCTGCCTTAAGGATTCTAGTAGTCCGTTCCTTTAAGACGCTTGCTTCGATGATGGCCAACGTTTAAATTACGAATTAGTATGATTGGTTACACTAAGGCATGCGGCAAATTAGCATAAATTGTCGTCCACGGTCAAATCGACAACCCATGATAATCGAATGTCCAGACTTGAGCTTGGAATAATATCAGATTCAGTCTGATCAATATAAGCGATCCTATCTCGTGTGACGACAACACGTAGCGTTCTCTTTGAGTGACACGGTAAGTCATGCAGAAATATAAGTGAGCGCACATCGATTTGATGTTGGTGTTCATTGCATTTCTTGGATTTGACTAAGAATACTCAGAAAGCGTTTGCTTGAGACTGTCTATGCTGTGCGTATGCAAAATCATAGATAGTGTTCCGCCTAAATCAGAGGCTTTTATTTACATTGAATAATATTTATTAGATATAATAAATCAACGGACTTCAAAAATGAATCGTAGTAAGCAAAACTTCAATCCTGCTGTGATATCTGGGTTCACTAGACGACAAACCAAAACCTATTACCTGTTTTGCATTACAGCATTTACTTACCCATGACAGACCGTTCTAATTTGTGTAGTCACACCAGAGTAGAGCTGAACTGGTAGCCCCACGACTTGTTCGTCAAGCGAGTGTCATGGGTTATTCAATTTCGTTTAGTACATACTCGTCTAGGGTAATTCTTAGTTTTCCCTGCTAGCGTGATTGTGCACAAATACGAGTAAATGATTTGGAAGTACTGTGATGCTTTTGACCAAAATTAAATGCAAAATAGTTCGTATATAGCTGCTTTTCTCTTCACGAAAGTTCAATCGAGATTGGATTTTGCGTGCGTAGGGCAAACAACCGCTTTCTGAGTATTCTTAGTCAAATCCAAGAAATGCAATGAACACCAACATCAAATCGATGTGCGCTCACTTATATTTCTGCATGACTTACCGTGTCACTCAAAGAGCACGCTACGTGTTGTCGTCACACGGGAAAGGATCGCTCTTATTGATCAGACTGAATCTGATATTATTCCAAGCTCAAGTCCGGACATTCAATGTACATTAATTTATGCTAATTCACCAGATGCCTTATTGTAACTGGTCAAACTAATTCGTAATTTAAACGTTGGTCACCATCGATTTAAAAGTCCTAAGCGAACTGAAGTCGCACATATGCAAACATAATAATGAGCTACTCGACCTGCCCACAACAGGGGGCCATTCATTTTGTTGTTGAATCAATTTCAGTCAAACATACTTTCCCATTTGCTGTTCCGCACCTTTTGAACACCTTACTTTGGGTGTTCGTTTCTATACTCCCGGTCTCAGCAACATAATTTTAAAGTGGCGCAATTTCACAAATCTCTGCTGCATTCCACGTATTTCCCACGGGTTATTATTATCATGCAAATTTCAGAGGGCTTTATTTTCGTAAAACAAACCTTTTTACTAATCACCGTGTCTTCATGCAGGATTCAAATACTTGTCCCGAGAGCTAACGAAAGCAAAATGATACTAAATCGGATTGGTCGTGCGGTTTTGCTGAATTTTAACATCGAATTGTTATAGTGCATCCGGAAATTAGTGACACATGCATATCTTGAACAAACATCACTCCGGAACATACATTTGCTGAAATCTAGATGGAATTCTGATGTGGGTCAAATAGTCCCTATCCGGAACAGGAAACTGACATCTCAGTTAAGGTTAGAGGGACTGTTCATCTTACTGACCCCTAATGAACACTCGCAGAGTCTAAATTGGTTAGACGTGTCAAAAACATTTTCTGTGCATTGTTGTTAGATTTTCTTTCAAATGTTACGTTTCTTCAACTAGTAAATAGCACCATGCCCTTTTCATCATTATGTGACAGGCCTAATCTGCTGTGAGCTGACTTTCAAGTCCCGAGGGATTGGCCTCAAACTGAATAAACACCATTCTCAATTTGATTTCCTCATGAAATAGAAAATATTATTCCAAAAACTAAGCGCTGTTTCTCCGTCAACTACAACTGGCGATTCATCTCATGTCATTTATCCGCATTCGGTGAGTCTTTGATATCTGACCTTGTTTTGAACACATCCAAGTTTTACATAAATGTTAGCTACACTCCGGTGCATTGTATGCTCGTTCACCTGAACTAAAGCCCTAACAAAAGTGGTTAGAGTGGGAATTGAATAAACAATCACTTTTTAACCACCTCGGAAAATTTTCTGGCATACAGCCGATAGGCTTTCATTCACCAGACAATTAACTAATTACGTGACAAAAACCATGTCAATTTCGGTGGAGTTTGGCTGTCCCATTCGCGTTCAACGCCCTAACCAATCCCAAAAGCCACATCAGATTTTCTGGTGAAGTGTGATCTACTTTCGACAAACTAAATGAACTTTACTTGTGAGTGATATAATGTTGATAACACAGCATTGTTGGTAGATGTAATGCGCCAAGGCATGTTTTGCATCATTTGGTCCTGATAAATGAACTTTCCCTAAAAAATACTTATCTCAGCCAAAATCATTCTTTTTCATTCCAAATGAGGAGAACAAAGAGATTATAAACCGTAAAGCATACGGTTGTGTGTAACACGAAGCTTCAAGTTTTGAACGTGCACAGCAAATGAACGCTAATGGATTACAAGCGCCCAATGTGTTCAGCGAATAATGTCTTAGGAAAGACTTAGATATCTCAAAGAGCTACCCTTTTATCTCAAGGAGAATTAACGGTAAAGAAAAATAATAGTCTTTCGAACTTCTCTCCCAAGCAGCACAGTGTCCACCGTTTGTTCCCGGGTGGCGTCTGGACAAGAGATTAGTAAAACAATAAGCATTTGAAGTTGATGAAAATGATACTTCGTTTCCTAAAACCAGCTCGGTATTAGTTAACTGTAATTTTCAAGGAGATTTTTTGTTGTTTACTCAGACCAATCTAAGGTCACTGTGTTTATAAGAATCGAGGCCTCTCTGTGCGTAGCAATTTTGGGTGCACCTCGTTCCTCGTTGCGACTTGTATCCCCGTCTGTGACATCAAGTGTTGCTTCGTATATTTTTCGGAGTTACTATAGTGTTCTGTGGCACATTTTAGCAAACATTCTTGGTAGTTATCTTCCTTGTTTAAATACACTGAATCGCCTTCATAAAGGCCATCTCCTTCAACGTATTCCAGTTCCTAAATATATTATTACTGTGATAATCGCTGGGATTACAGTGAACGTATTGCGGTAAAAATTGTTTTATCTGACAAATAACGTCATTGTTGTTTATTGTCTGCTGGTTTTAAACGGCAGAAAAATATATGATATGGTAGTTTCACGTGTGCATCTGTCTATTACGATGTCATATATTTATATATATATATATATATGTCCGTGCTGAAAATTGCCGATGGCATTCGGTTCAGCGCTCTTGGAAGTGTATAACAGACCCATTGGAAGTGTATAACAGACCCATTAACATTGATAGGAGAGTAAGTTCTCACACTTTTCCGTCATCCGTGGCATCTCAAAATGGCAGAGGTATTACGCAAGAAAGAAAGAATTCAGTGCCTTACAGTGCGCTGTTTGTGGAGAGACTAGGCTGTGGGAGGATCACGTCAGATGTCCGAAGAAAGACCAGCCAAGTGTGAGTTTTCACATCGCATACAGGAATGTCATTCACTGGCAATCATTATGACTCCCGTGATACGAACACGTTAGCCAACGTGATTGCTGCAGGTATGCCACCGTATGCCTAGGAGTGTTCCTTTCTTTCTGAAATTTCCGTCTCGGAATAAAGTGGTTTCCCTTGTTTATGAAAATTCCATGCTCAAACGCCATTAACTATTGACCCTCTGTAGTTTATGTGTCGCTTTATTACCACTTATCCTGTGTTCTGGCAGGGAGAACAGAACGAAAGAGGACGGTATCTAAAATAGTAGTGATAAAACGATAGGCTCTCCGTTAGGATCTTTTCGGAGTGCTTTCATCCATTTCAGACTGACGACGGTTTGACGCAAATCTTTGTGGTGTACCATTTATTCCACGATCTGTGATACACATGCTTGGGCTGTCATTCGTCCACTGAAAGAACCGATGGGTTATTTTGCTGTGAGTGCTGTATGCAACTTGTGTTCAATGGTGATAAGCGGATGATGTCCTTCAACATTAAGTGCAAAACTCGCGATGATAACTCTTTCGTTCACACAGGCGTCTTGAAACCCACATTGGCATTAGTCTCTTGTTTCGTTCCCCATAGACATGACACCAACTTTCCAGTTGGATTAGGTGAATTTAGTGTGCTTAGGAGTAGTGAGCAAATTGCTTGCACTTTGGTTGCATGGCCTACTTGCAAATCGTTACTGTTTAGATCGGTCAGACGTAGAAACACTTGGTAGGCGAATTTTTGCTTGTGGTGACAGCACACTTTGTGATTTTCAACGTTTGTGCCGCCATGCCTATGAAGCGGACTGCTGGAAGGCAGCCAAATTTCGTTTGATTTGTTGTATATAGGGCCAGCATGTTTGAAAGGTTTATTCCTGATGATGGACACAGACAATTTATGATGTTCTCTGCCTCCATTTACGATTTATATAATCCTCATGTACATAAAATTTGCAGCGCTTTCGCAGCACATCCTCTAAGGTATTTCGTAAATATGGCTTATTCTGCTCGTTCCCTAATTCATTTACCAGAGGATGCCTGGTGCATGGCGTCCTAAACGGCTTTTCATGCTGTGACGTGGTTTTTAAAATTTGGCATTTGTGGATCCAAAACTCCAGCGAAACTTCCGCACCACTGCACATACGAATCATTTTCATTGGATAGTGTATCTACCATGGCTATTTTTGATGACTTGAGTAATCTATAAAGCCGTCTTCGTGGATGCAAACGCCCACTGATTATTATAAACGTGGTGTTAGTGGCCTCTTCGTGCAACATTTTGGACATCAAAGGAAGAAACCAAACCAAAAATCTGGGCTGATAAAACGACACGCTGTCCATCTGATCTTTTCGTCAAACCTTTGCACTCCAGCCCCTTGCAGATGGTTTGTAAGGCCACGTTTACCAAGCCAACATAAAGCAACTTCAGCGTGAATGTTTTTCGCCTACTTTTGGTGCAAGTGTCAAGATTCCATAAATCACACATGTGAAAACTAATTTCTTTTTCAATAATGAATACTGGCTAGGTTCGCTAAGCTATTGTTCCTCATAACTAAAGGGATAAAAACATATTTACCTCGAATTTCTGTTCATGGTAGACTACACTGTGGCTGTGGTACACGGTGCTCGGCTTACGGAGAATCAACATGTAAGACGGCCCAAGTTCACGACACGAATGCTGTTAAGTGGGAAAAAGATACCGGAATCCCTACCACCGTACTAATCTGGTGACGCGTACCACTGCGGTAAGAACATTCTTTTTAGCTAAATTCATAGACAACCTTATGGAGGCCGAGAACTTTCAAAATAAATTCCTTTTGCTGTTTGGAAAGGGAATCACTTCCGATCAGAGGCTCTGTGATCTCTTTCTGGCATGGTTCTCTCACCGAAAGGTGACTTTTTTACCCCTTCTTGCGCTATACTTTCAGAAACCATGTGCAGAACTCGATAGAGGACAGTTTAGAGGGCCTACTTTTGATAGAGAAGACTAGACAGAAATCTGAAGAAACCTAAAAATCTCCTGGGATAATATTTACCCCCGGAAGTTGTCACACTTAGGTGAGCGTTCAAAACCTCGCATCGTTTGTTTAGTACACCTGCAAAATTAGTGTCATCGCCCAGTAACTCCAGCGTTACATCAGATACCGCGTACAGTTCCGGGAAAACTGCCGCATAAAACAACTTAATGTTCATACTGCTTTTATCAGCTACCGGAAATTGATCAACCGTGTGACGGGGAAGCATCAATACCCATGACGATTACCCTACCGTAAGATAAATGAATTGGTCCAAACTATCAGTTTTCGTGGACTACTTTGACCTACTTTTGTTTTCCATTAACTTAGTTTTCCTTCACTTTCGTCTTACTGATATTAATGCACGCCTAAATTTCAGCGTCTTTTCATTCGCTAACGTATCTTTGTCTGAAATAAGAAATTATGCAGAAGGCCTTAAATGTTCTCATTATAAAACTATTGGGTTACTCACACACTAAACAACGAATCAAACGTTCTGTCATGGCGAGCATAAAATATCTTTTCTTTTCCACGTTTGCCATCTTTCCACTTAGCATAGTTGTGGGACAGCAGCATGAATCTTCTTATAGTGGAGGATTTGGTCAATTAGGGGAGCTGACCGGACCTGAATATATTTGAACTCATAACTTAAACGTCCAGACACCATGGCTTTATCTGCTTGACCAAAGCTTATCATAATCAATTCCGTCGAGTTCAGCTGAAGATAATCCAAAAGCCACGGAACAATGCGACATTGCCCATCCAAACTCTGAGTCTGTAAGCGAGTTCCTTGTTTGTCACCGTGTGTGCCAGCTTATTGCAAATGTTCTTCATCTCGGATTCGCTTTCATGGTTAACAACCGCTATTTTGGTAGTACAACATATGGGCATGGACCTAACTTCGTTCTTTTAGCCGTCGTTAACAATTTCCCGTTGGCAACGGTGTTTTCACTATTTGGTGATGAATGCAATTTGCGTTGTGCAAGTGCGAATTGCTTGAGTGAAGTTGATTCCGGAAGTGATGTTACTTGGGGTTGGTTGATTTTTTTTCCATCAAGCAATCAATGAATGTTTGTGAATGCACGCTCCTGGTGTTCGGCCATAAGGAAAAGAAAGTTAGGTACCACCTTAAAACTTTCCTTTTATCTGATGAATCGTTTGGAAACCCAATGATCTCCCAGTAAGGTGATGAAAAGAGAGACAAAATATGGAAAACTGCATACTTATGGGCAAAGAGTTTTGCAGATGCAATCCTCCTAATATCTACCTGTAACAGCTGGTCAGATTCCGGGACTAATTTTAGGGAAGTATGTCCATCCGTCTTAAAATTCTTATCCAGGGATAGTATTTGTGATGACTTTGCTTGTTAGGGCAATACGTTGCAAGCTCCAGTCCATGTATTTCATTAACAAACAAGCATATTTTTCAAAATGTGAAGGCAACTAACTGAAACAGACCAATAGATGACAATGAAAATATGAAGTCACAAATTAAGAACAGTTAGAAGGGTGAAGAGATTCTTAAATATTCGAAAAAGTGTGACAGTTCTCTCTTTTCGCAAGTGGCATGGCTAGCCTATTTGAAGGCTGATTTAGCCTTCTTGTGTGATGATTCCAGTACAGAATTTAAATCTGCTTTTGATGTCTCGACAATGTCATCAGCATAAGGAAACCTTAAATTTCGCCGCACTGGTGGCAGTAACGAAAGAAAACTAGACAAGATTAGCTCCGTATAGTAATTAAAGGGTATCCTCAGGTGGCTGCAAATTGAGCCCCAGTATATCTTCACAAGGGTGGCAGCAGGTTTGGACCAACTAAGTAATGATGTTCATACCAGAGGAAGAGGGAAAATGAGTGAAACATTTTACTGTCATTTGCTAGATGCTAGGAGGGGAAGGTAAACTTTTTCACTGGGAGCATTTGCACCATTGACAATTTATTGTTTGCACGCTGGCGACCGTATTGTCATCAGTGCTAAATATAGAGAACTTTGAGACATTTTGGTCACTGAATATTACCTAAAATAAATTTTCCAATTTTTTAACACTTACTAGTATACCGTCTGGAAATTACGTGTGCTTTCCATGCATTACTGCACCAGCTTATTGCAGAATTCTCGCTGCCTGCTCACCTAATCATTCACCAACATAATGGATGACATTGTCGAACGAATATGAACTGTCATAATTTTCATTGCCAAAATCAACAAGCTGAAATCTTGGAGCGTATCACTGGGAGCTTAAAGCATCAAGCCTGCAGCGGAACATGGATTTGTTCCTCCGGATCGCCTGTCTAACCGAACCTTGACCGCCAAGCGCGATCGCCATTTGCGCGTTATTCACGCATGCTTTGCTCACACGCTCCAGTTAAAAATATACTCAACCTTCCACCACTTCCGACTGTCTTCTCGTTGTACCGGTTGAGTGTCAGGGTTGCCAGTATTGCAATCCTACCGAGCCGAGTAAGAATGTCAAACAAGTGGTCACAAAGGTTAAGGACAAGCAAACGTAATATGAGATTCGCATTTTTGCTGACACCCTGTTTGTCTTTTTTACAGACAAATATCCCCGTTGCTTTTCTACCGTGTTTTTCAATTGCTTTTACGGGCTGATTTTTACTGGCTCCTTTTTTCTGTCGGTAGTTTTTGGCACGTTTTGTTCACGTTACTTCTTTCGTTTTCAAATACGGTGCTATGTCCACGGAGCGAAAACCCAACAGTAGGTTCTTGAGGATGCCCTTCGGGCACAGCAGCGCGGTTCGAACTTTCCAAACGTTTAAGCACGAGGTCACACGCGTTTTCGAAAATATGTAAGTGTACCTAGACAATATTCTAGTAGCTAGCCACTCCGAGGAGCAACACTCTGTGTACCTACGTGCTCTTTTCGATGCAAAAATGGTCACAAGGCTTTAGGGCAAGCAAACATAATACGAGATTTTCCTTAGGACAATCAGTTCTACAATCCTTAGCAAACTTAGAAATGTTGGACAAAGCCATAACCTGGGCCAACTTGCACCCAGCTGCCTTGTGTAATCATTCATGAAATGTCGTACTATTGCGTGTTTGATAAAAAAGATGTCAAACGTGTTTCTTAAATGGAAATTAGCTAACCTGATGCAAGTTGTTTGTATGTTGGACGTGGCATATAACAGTCTGGTGCCAAGCTGCCTTCTCTTCTGTAATAAAAGAATTCATTTCTCGCACAAGGACAGTCACGCCATAGCAACAAGTATATTTTATCAACATTATTCAATTTGAAAAAGAAACTGGGGAAGGTTTTGTTTGGTGTCCGATAATGGTTTTGGTTCAGTCAGCAACAAATTCGCGTTAGATACATATTCGGTTCACTCAAGCAATTGGCGCGAAACATTTATGAAGAAAAACAGCTGCAACGGTGTTACAACATAGAAACTGCTTTATTCCAAGCCATCCTGGATCAAAAGTAGTTCCTATCAAGCATATATAGCTGCTCCTAAGGTGAGTGGCTCTCCGTGATCGAAGCCCCTCAGAACTGCATTGTTGAGTTTGTCAGCTTGCTCAGGGGATTGCCTTAGGCGAGATCTTATTGTGGCAACTCAGGTTGCCACAGTGGCCGCGGCAGGCTCAATTCACCCTAGCCCTTCTAGCACACAAACGGGCCTTGGTGGCTGATGGATTTATGGAAGTTGCTCATAATTCTACAAGACTTGTTGTCCTTGGATCCACGTCGACCTCGCATATCAGTCTGGTCCACCTGACCTCCTTCCCCGTAATTAGCCAAGATTCCAAACAACGTGAATCCCTTTAAATCGACCCATCACTCTAAAGGAAGTGACCTCCATCCCACGTTCGAGAGCGCATCGCCAAGTAATTTTTCCTGCAACAGGTCCTCGGAATATGGAAGGAACGTTTGGTGTTGATAGAGTAAGTAAACAGAAAAGCGGACCCATCGGTGGACAATCTTTCAGGCCAGTCTCACTTCTACTGTGCTTGCCGGCAAGGAACATGTTAACGCTCCAGAGCTCCAGGAGGGTGGTGTATTTATCGATTTAGAAATGAAACCAAATACCTCAACTTAGACTTATGTTCCCCAATCAAAGCAGCTGAGGCTTAGAAAGTGAACCATCTCATGACCTACCGAGTCGTTACAATCCTTCAGTTGTTCGAAGCAGCAGGTCCCAAAACCATGGGACCAGGTGCCACTGCAAGCTGTGGTTAACTCTCTGCTGCGCCCATATGCCTACAAAGACTTTAGACTTAAGGTGCCTTCAAAATCAAGCACTCTATCAATATGGTGGATCCCCTTCATTAGCTAGCCGGTGTTAGCTCACCCCCAGGAAGCCCAGCCTTGCTCGCAACCACTTCCGAAACAAGCTGGAGATGGACATCAGTCACAGACCCTAGCACCATTGAAATTTATATGGGTGTCAATGGGTTGTTATAAACTGCCGCCGATTCAGGAAGTGGGAGAGTATAGGTGCATGATTCCAGATCCTATGGGACAAACAATTGACACAAACAGAAGCGATCAGAGCCACTTGCTTTTTGATCTTCATTAACGGTGAGGCACGTGGGGTGATCTCAGAAACTGCCAATGTTTTCATTCCCGTTGAGACCAGAACAGTCACTGGGCATGCGCTTGGCTGTCCTTTTTATCACCGATACCAGCGTCAGTGGGCTGTAACCTCCCAGAATGTTGCAACTGTCTGCCGGGGCGAAGCCACTTACCTGTTCGCTGCGTTCAGATTATTCCGGGAATGCCTTCGAAAAATGTGGATTCAAAAGAGGTCCTATTTTCAACAATGAGAATTAAGCCGTCAGCTAAAATAAGCAAGAGGCTTTTCAGCAGCATTTGGCGGCTAATAAATTCATAAGGGAAGAAGGTCCCCTGAAAATGTTCTCGACTGAGTAGAGGTAGAGTAGGTCATTTGGAGAAGCAGAAAAATCTTAGTTCCTGCGAAGCAAGGCGTTAACCCAAATTTTGGTGATGTTTGGGAATCTCCGTACGCAAGACACCCTTACCGAAAGGGACATTGAAGCGTTGAAATCCTTAACCTGAATTCACTCTTACACCGCCGAGCAGTCCACTCGACGAGCGTCGGCTTAAGCGACAGAATTGTTCGTCTCCAGCAACTTTCTGACCAACGCAGTTGCATACGAGAGTTCAAAGTAAAATAAGGAGTTGGCATCGGTCAGAATGGTCAAATACCAAGTTTCCCGTGGGAAGATCATTTCGGACTCCGGTATCCGCACTCAGCTTGGGTTAGGGAGGCTGCAATCAAATAAGCTAAATCGGCGGTTCGGCCTTGGCACCAGAAAGTGTGAATACATTCACTAAATAAACTGGTTTTCCTTGGTGGATGGGCGTATTTAATATGTGGGTCGAGTGACAATAAACACAATGGTTGAGTTGGAGTAATGGACGACGTTGGTGCAGACAGGACTAAGCAATAAAATTTGGGGGGAAGATTGAGTTTAAGTAGGATGAAAACTGTGCTAAGCTGCAGCGATCCAAGTCACCGAATTCTTAGGTGGCGTGAGTTGGTGATAAACACAGGGTAACTTACTGAAGGTGAAACACCGTTCGTCGGCCCACATCGAAATGCCAATAGCCTACTTGGATCAACTAATAGAAGCTGAAAGCCTTAAGGCACTTAAATTAAAGTCGGCGTTGAAGTAATTGTTAATATTTTGCGTTGCCGGAATAGGAAAGCCACCACGAATGAGGTAGGACGCCGGATGAGCTTCAAATTCCGGCGAGAGTAATAGACCCAGATATGGAAACATACTAATTCCTGCTACGAGCAAGGAAATTTAATTGCCGGTGGTTCACAAATAACTTCACATTAAAAGTGGCATAGTGACAAGGAGCAAAAGTGAGAACCTTTATAGAGTTTGCCGTTCTACTACAGCAATCCAGGTAAAGCGACACACAAAGTCAGGTAGACCCAAGGGCCGTAAGAGGGTGAAGCCGGTCTCAGCTGGCTCGCTAGATATTCAGTGTTAGTAAATTTCTGATCCCAACAAAAATTACCGCGTCTGGCAGCACACCAGTTGACCGAAGCTCATTGAACCCCACGGTAAATAACTTGGGTAAAACGGAAACTCAAACCACTAATAAATACTTTCGGCGCCACAGAGTGTGGACAATTCTAGAGCCTCTCAAAAAACAAGAAGGGGACTCCGAGCTAACAAATTGGGAGTAGAAATTGCGCTTCACCGCCAAAACCCCTAGACAAAAGACGGCACTCCGTCAGAAGTATACTGCCACGCAGCCAGCAATGGAAACAAAAGACGCAAAACTTCAAGCACAGCGACATGCAAAAGACCTCGTTGAGGTCGCCAAAACATGGCGGCAAAAGGTTCTTGGTATACCTAAATGTTACGTTTAAGCCGCTGCGAAATCTACCAACTAGAAGTGCTCACTCCTCAACCTTTAATAACCACCCTCCCTGAGAGTTCATAGGCCTAAATTGCAATGTCGTGGAGCTTCGAAAAGCATTACGCTGATATCTGTCAGACACAAAACAAATAAACCCCAGAATAAAATGCCGGAGTAGGTGGCATCTGCCTACATTTCGGGCCGCTTAATATCCTTTCGAACAGGACAAGGCCAACCTTGTTTCTAAACCCGACCTAAAGTGGACCCATCTCATAATCATGCTTGCTATTATGCCCCCAAAACACGGCTCGCTACTGTAAATTTCCTGAAGCATTATGCTTTACTATTATTTTCAGCCCATTACTAGTTTCAACCATTTCGAGGCATTGTAAAGTTTGGGTAAGGAAAATCCCTCGGAAACACTTATTGTACTGGAATTCATGAGACCCCTGACACACAGATGAGATTGTTGCTGTAGTTTACGCACGTTTTTGTTTGCTAGACAGTTTCTTTGTTCGTGCGCACTGCAGGATTTCAACGCTCGCCGTTTTGAAACCCCTCGTGAAACACGTGCGCATTTCGGTTAACCGACATTCTGAGTCTTCGTGAAAGCAAATTTAATTGCATGTTGGTTAACTTTATGACTCAGTATAGCGGAAGTTACGAATCACCTCTGTTTCGGCCTTAGTATCCGAATTCGGCCACGCACTAGAGAAGCGCTGGTTGCAAGCGTGTTGCAGTCGCCCTTTTACAGAGAATGATCATGTTGTGTCTTGGCCTGCAACCTTTCCGCTTTGCATTCTGTTATTCCGGAGGCTGTCTTGATGTACCGTCGGAACCCAAACACGAGCGTAACAGTTGCAGTCGAAGCGCTGTGCGATATTGAAGTTCATCCCCACGGAAAGGTGGACCATTCTATCTGGCTCAGGCCGCGGGTCCTGTGATCCGACCTAACCTGACCTGCCAACTTTCATGACTTAACTTGTCCGCTGTCAGTCAAGACGAAGAAAATAGTTTGATAGAAGGAATTAGTGCTGCTGCAAGCGGTCCACATCATTCACACAGAAGGGCGGCAGTTTTAAACGTCCAACATCCAAATTCCCGCCATAGCTGTGGCAAACAAATTAAAACATTATTACTTCTATATATACCTTGGACACACAACATAAGCAAAGACATTTAAGTCTGAAGCAGTCTACACAAATCTCCTTCAGAAAAAATTGCAAGCCGTCGGTCAGGGTAATTTTAGGGAGCCTGAAATCAACTGGGAAACCTGGACGGTGCGGTCATGATCTTTCGGGGAGGGGCTGTTGGACTTCCGGCAAGATAACAAGTAAATGAGAAGGAGATCGGGAAACCAAGAGGCCATCTTTGACAAATCACAACCCCCTGCCGAGGTGAAATTTTAGACACAGCAATGAAGGTAGTCCTGGGAAAGAGCAGTCATCATGTGATTCGCAAAAACTACAGACTGATGGGTGCACTTGCACCAAAGGTATTGGCGGCCATTTTTTAAATCTGGTTGAGGAACTTCTGCAAAATTTTCAGCTTGCGAGCTGGAATGACAGCCGGAGGACGGCCTCAGTTTAGCACGGGTGGGGTAACGGAAGCTCGCAGCACGAATCCGAAATATATACGGGCAGGTGCACCGCCATGTTGGTAAAACAGGGTAAACAAAATGGTCAAAAATGAGAATCTCATAAGAACATGCAATAAACAGAGGAGACACTAATGTCTCATACTTTAACCAATACAAATATAGGAAGCCACCTTGGCACCAAATTAATGCAAGTGGGTTATTTAATGGAACCTAGCCTCGAAACGCCAGGGTCAACCTCAAGGTATAGGTTGGCTACGAACAATATAAGGGTAACTAAAAAGGCGTGTTGCGCTGTCTATCCATTTAACAGCAAAGAAACCCAAGTAAGTACTAGGAGGGACAAAACGACCAAGAAACACTCCTTCTTTCAGGAAGCATACGGCGTAGTCCGAGGATCACGAAATAAAAGCTGATCTTTTCATTTGGTTTTCACCATTTAGCAAGAAGCCATTACTTGGAGACAGTGATTCTCCGCTTCTAAGATTTGAGACCACTCTCAGTCGGTCATCCATTCTCCAAGAAGCGGAACTAGCTGGGAACTTCAAATCAAAGTTTTCCTAAAAACGTCTTTCTTCAGTCCGAACTAGATACCACAGAACATGGACTCTCTTTAAAAGTCATGGCTAATAAGCCTTAGGAGCTCAACTTAAGAGCAGACAGGCAATTAGCCGCAAGAATCAGAGCCTTCCGCAATAGGATACAACCTCACCGCAGACGCGTTAGACGTCCGTTGGAAGAAAAATAGCGTCTGCTCTTCAGGTGCATGCATTAAACAATGAGCAGAAAACTTCCGACCTATCAGTATCCTAGATAGATCCAAAAGAGGCAGTATAGAATGAAACTGCAACTGCTAGGCATCAGCAGAGCTCGGTCTAACCAAGCTTTTTCCTTTCAACACATACGGCTTATAAAAGCTGCATCACCTACCCCGTTGGAAATGAGCGATAGACTAAGTACACCAATTACATCGCCTTTCGCTGTATCGGGGACTCAAGTTCAAACTTTCGTCACGTTCTTAGCTCAAGTCCAATAGCTGCCCATCCATAATTTTGCCCTACACTCGCAGCGAATTCGGTGGATTGCATTTTTATTCCCATTAAAGCGATTCCCCATGACATCTGAAGTCCAAACACACATTGGTCCGTGGACCTTGACTCGATCAAACCCCGTATTTTAAAATAGATGGCGGATGGGGTAGGGAATACTTGCAATTCACTCTTCCACTTATTATCTCAAATTAGAGTTCGCACAAAATTTTAAGAAAGGTAGCTGGAAAATCTTTTCTGGTTACAGTCTAGTTAACCCGGCTGGCATTTTAAGCGTTGTTTGAGTACAATATGGAAGACGTCATGCTTCAACATCTGTGTCCAAAAAAACACCCTAAACCGCAGCCACATGGTTTCCCTCCTGAAAAGCAATCCATTTCCAGTGTGTAAGCGTACGATAT
>LUCM01008881.1:110164-120747 GCA_008360955.1 Fasciolopsis buskii | reverse complement strand
AGCCTTTTCTGTGACTGGCTAGTCCACACATCGATCAAGGCCACCCAATTCTGATTTGTATTGGTGGGTCACCAATAAACGCGCGGCAATACTCTGTGTTCGTCTTCTCTCTTCTGCTAGTGGGCTGGGCTATCTGTTCGTATTTCGCGCCGCTTATTGTTCCGTGTGGTTGTTCATTCAAGGAAGCAGCAGATCTGTCCCATTCGCTGTGCGACTACGGGTCTTGAGTCTTGAGCCTGAACTTTTTGTCTCCAACCTGTGTGTTCGTATCCTACTAGACCACAGGATGTGTGTTCGCTCCTGTGATATCGTGCGTCGCGAGTACTTATATCTCGTGCTTCAGTGTGTGCATAGATCAACCAAATTCGGCTACATAACAAACACCCTCCCACTTTTTGTGTCCCCAGTCACTTTCAATCTTTTTTCAAAAGTAGAACCAACAAACGGATTCTTACGTGAATGTTTCCCTCACTTCCCTCCATGGCAGTGTCTTCTGACCATGGGCTCTACCCCCTAAACCGCATTTCACTCTATATGTTAAAAGGCCAGTTGGCAAGAAAGCGATTAGGGTTTCAAACCGAAACCTTTCTAACAACAACCTCTCCGGAAGGCAGAAGGAATGGCTTGGTGGTAGACCATCTGTTTGGATCAATTTTTCTCCCACTCTGTTTTCCTACTGTGCTGTCAGCTCAAGTCAATCATTAACCTGGATGACCGGGAGACGACTTCGTCAGGCTCCTGCCCACTGACCTTCCAGACACGATTAAACCTTTGACTTGGGGTAAGCCACCCTGAATTGCTCGTTGGGTTATTGTTGTATTACCCGGATAGACTAATCAAGACACAACCGTGAAGCACAAGACGTCAGCACTAGGCATCACACGATAGCACAAAAGCATAAAGCTTGCGGTTCATCAGGACACTAACACACTGAGGTTGGAGACAATGATTCTGCTTTGTGGCAAGCCACAATATCAGCACTGACGATGTCGCCTCGGCTGGTGATGAAACGATTGCAATCAAATTGCCCAGCTCAGCGAACAAACCAGTACCATCCTGTTGAACCTGAGCTACAAGAAAGAACATCGTTCTTTAACCTGCTATATATTTAAATATTGTCATATTGATTCACAAGTAAGAATACCTGCAGCTCAGGTTACAAACTGAAGAAAAAGTTTGAATGCGCACGCTGAGTTACATAAGGTTTATTGTAACACTTACGTTCAAACTGGGATTAGTTATCAAGCGTCAATGATTGATTTATGTTTGATACCAAATCCCTGTTTTGGTTGAAAACGCCACCATAAACATTTCACGCCTCAGAGTGCGCTTTCACATATTTTCTTCAATATGCTTATGAATGTGTGTCAGTAGCTCGCTGCTGTGGTTCTTCTGTCAACTTCTGTGAGGCGCATTTTATTGGTTTTCCCTTACGGTCGCCCTCACTATGTGATTCTTTCCGTCGGTTTTAGCGGAAATCATGCCCAAAGCCACAAATCTTACGACCCAAATGTCGTACGTTACTCGAGAGCAGCGCTGCTCGGTAAATAAAACCAGACGGTTTCGTGGCTGCACCGTGTGGTTAACAGGTAGGACACATGGCACCTGATTACCATTTATTTCATGAAAGCATGCATCATATGAAATCAGCGCTAAACTCATCATTAAGAAAACACTGCAGCACTTCACAGCTGTTCCGTTTCTGTTAGGAATCATCAGTTTGTATGTGAATTGCTATATATATATATATATATTAATCGGTATGCATGCATATATGTATCTCTTATTTTTTACTTCTTCTATTAAAGAAACGAAAGTGTACATTTTTTAGGAAGCTGGCCGCGGCCAACCGAGGGATGCCAAGCGGGGAAGTTGACCGGCGGTGAGAGGATTCGAACCCGCGACCCTAAAGTCCACGAACTTATCCGCTTGACCACTGCCGTTCATGTATCTATGTATGGATGTTTGTATGAATCGATGTGTATATGTGTACGGATCGATAATGTAGGTGTGCTTGTCTGTTTATGTATATATATGTGCATCGGCTCAACTGACGATGTCGTCGTTACTGGCGTTACGGTCGCCTAAATCTGTTGCTTAGCCGGTACAACGCCATATCGGGGCGGATTTTGTGTCCCAGCTGTTCGCGCCGACATCGGCGATCACCTCATGCAAGTCTGTTGCGATCGCAGACTGTTCCTAGCCAACAAACTTTTTCCATGAACAGCAACATGGGCTAACCTGGTGCCTTCTTTTTCCTTTACACTGTTGCACTCAGGTTGGTCACATTGCCACTAGTCATCGGTGGCCTGCCTGATTCTCAGAAGCGTTTTAGAGATCAGTTTGGTTAGGCCGCCGCCACAGAAGATTCCCCACTTATGGCTGCAAATGAAACGATAGTGGTGGATACCAGTTCTCCATCAGAAATGAACGTCATCAAGGGGGTAGGTTTCCGTAAGAGACACCAGACAGCTGGACTGGACGGGAAGTATCCATCCTTCTTCAAGGACGATGGTGAAGTGTTGACATTTCAGTTAACAGAGCTTCGGGGATCACTCTGGCAAGGAGAGGAGGTCGCTACGAACCAGTGTGAATCGGTGATTGTACCGATTTTGGTACGTGTCGCATCTGAACTGGTTCAGGGTATTATTCTCTACCGACTTTCTGAATCTGGTGAACGGTGTGTGTATGAGAACCAACGCGGTTTCCGACCAGGTTGTGATCGTGTTGGCTAAATCTCCACTGTGCGACAACTAAGAGGCGCATCTTACGAAAACCCACGATCTTTATCTTTATTGGTTTGAAAATGTTGTTGGATTCGGTCGATCATGCAATTGTGTGGCATTACCTGTAGTTGAGAGTTTTGACAGAAAGATTCATTTCACTTTTACAATCTTTGCGTCCGATCAGTCGAAACCAAGTTCTTGCTTATGGTAGTTTTTTTACTCGAGTTCACTGCCAGAAGCGGTGTTCGTCAGGGTTATCCCTTTTTAACCTTTCTTACTAATTTTGACATGGAGGTGATGGAAATCGCCGTCTTCGTGTGAGAATAATGGCAGCCAGTCAGGCAACTGTCTGATTTGGAATATGCGGGCAATGTTGTGCTACTGTGTGAAGACCCAAGTAGGTTGCAAGTATTTCTCGTCCGCCTGAATCACGATCGAGGTATGTTGGGAATGTATTTTTTACCTTCAGAGTGCGAAATTTTGTAAGGTTGGATTGGCTAGTACCCGGACCTTGAGCTTGCTGGCGAAGGACTAGGTGAAGTAGACCGATCCAGTTACTTGGGTAGTTATGTCGCATATTGGATGAAGTGTATCAGAGTATATAAAAGGCTCGATAGTCATTCATCAGCTTGAGACATACATCTGTGGCGTCGGAGTGACATCAGGTTATCGAAAAAAGGCCGAGGATACGCAACAGCAGGAAGGCCGGTTTTGCGGTTTTTTCCTGAAATATGGACGTTTGAAAACTTTGCCCTTTGAACATCGTTTTCTTCATGGTATTTTTTGACTATGGTGGCAGAATTTGTCAATACCTTAGAGGTTAGACGTAAGGATTTAGAAGAGGCATTGAATTCAAATAGACTAATGCGGTTGGTTGCGTATGCATACAAACCGACTGTCTCAATGTTCTCTGGTTTTTCAGGTGAGTACTGGTTGGAAGGTGAGTTGAGGTGTTTAATCGGTAACATGGGAAAAGTTTGCAGAATCGGTAACGAGAGTTCTGATCCACGTATTTCGATTTCGACTACCGGGTTATGGTCCACGAGATCCCACATGCCGTCGTGGAAGACAATAGATGATGTGGCTCGATGTCTTATTTTGCAGTTGATCTTCGTTTCTCGTTCTCCTTTTGTTCTCTGCAAGGACGGTGCTGCGAGGTAACAACTAAATCCAAGGTTAATGGTAGCATAAATTTAGCGGAATAGATTGGCCCAAAGTCGAACCTTGTTCTTGCTGCTAAGTGAAGTAAGTAAATTTTGTGCGGGGAGGAAAGTCCCACCGAGTGGTGATCTAGCAATCGGGTTCTATTCACGTTTCCGCGACTTCCTTGCGGTTGACCTTGGCCTGTTTCTCACTTTCTCGCTTTTTGAATAGATGGTGCCGTGGGGTTAGCGACCACAACCAGAATATGTTGATGCAAGGATTTTGGTGATTGTAAAGACCGAAACTGAGTCCTACTCAACATTAGTCATTCACTATACACATTGCCTGTCGTTGATAAGGAAAACATACCATGATTTACGAACCTAATTTAAGTGTACTGTGCAAACTTCAATCTTTTATCATTTTTCCCATCCTTCTGGCCGGTGGTGGCCAAACGGATAAGGCGTTTGGACGTAAAGGTCGCGGGTTCGAATCCTCCCGCCGCCGGCCAACTTCCCCACTTGGCAGCCCTCTGCTGGCCGCGGCATCCTTGCTGGAAATTGATGTACATTATTGTTTCATTAACAAAGGAAGTAAAAGCTAAAAGAATTGCTTCCTTTATTAATGAAACAACTGTGTATCAATTTTCAAAAAGGGGTAGCGGCCAGCAGAGGGCTGTCAAGTGGAAAGTTTGACTGGCGGTGGGAGGATTTGAACTCGCGATCTTCACCTCCAAATTTCACGGCCTAATCCGCTTGACCACCGCCCGTTGGAATTGCTGTTGATTTGACGCTCATTTTCCCCATCCAACTTTCTGTTTGCCCCATTAGCATTGTTTACTTGTTGCACAGGGATAACACTGTCTGTGATTTAATGTTTGGCATATCTCTCAGGCAATGGAAACTGGTACAGTTTTTGCTCTCATCGGTACTCGAACGCAAGGCTCCAGATCTAAAGACCCATTATCCGTTTCATCTTGGCGTGAATTTCCAAGCGATGCCCGTTAGTTTCTGTCCATATGGTTCTCGTTTTGTTCATCTTAAATAAAGGTCTCAGTGGCGCTGGGAAATCAACAATTGCCTTTGCCTTGGAAAGTGCTCTCGTTTCTCGTGGTTTGTCGGCCTACGTTTTGGACGGGGACAACATTCGGACGGGATTGAACAAAAACTTGGGATTTAGCGCAGAAGATAGGGAGGAGAACATCAGAAGAGTTGGTGAAGTGGCCAAGTTGTTTGCAGACGCAAACAACATATGCATCACCAGTTTCATCAGCCCTTATAAAAAGGTATGGACTGTCGTGTATTTTAAAAAAGATTGCCCGACTATCAATGGTGTATCTGTTACAGCCAGTAGTCATTTAACACGTTGGATAAACTCCGGCACCGTAAACACCCCTTCAGTTTCTGATAAAGTTGGTTCTCTTTCCCAGTCCAATTGATACAATAGATGCTTAGCTATCGCTTTCATAGGAGTTCTCCACCCTCAGTCTTCGCTTTACGATTGTTTTTTTAAACAGTGGCTTGATACGTGAATGCGCTGGAAGGGGCACACTCCACAGTCTCTATAAACTAAGTGTTGTCGGTAACACAATTCTGAAAACCAGTTGCAACGGTGGATGAAAATATGAGGTGGTTAAGTGAATGTGGTAAAGAAATGCTTTCACTGATTGTTGTGTAAGTCAGTGAACTAATTGCTATGTGACATGCATATTAAGTTGCCGTTTTTTTAACAACTAACCAACCCGAGAACTATCTGTACATTTCTTAGTCTAGTCAGGCGGTCATCTTCATTATTCCCTTCGACTGACCGTTGTTTTACTCACATCTTGGGTTTTCTGCCCCGATTCGTTATCACATGTGATATAGCGAGACCTTACGTGGTCCTGTTCCATTTCAAGTTCCCTATATTCCCGTGCAGTGAGCCCTAGTGGCTATGGGCATACTCCTTCCACTACTCATGTTTCAAATGTGTATAAGGTGACCATTGAAGGCTTGAGTGGTTTTTTCACATTGCATTTGGACGTGTTCAAAGGATTCGAACCTCAACACTAAGTTTTCAGTTTTCAGTTGAGGCGTAATTAGAAGAAATCGGTCTCATAGGTGAGTCATCCCGGTGGGTAACACAAGCAACGTTTTTTTGGCTCCTTTGATCAGCAAACAGTAAGAAGGGACAACTTCCAAGGTGCTAACGACGACCCTTAAGGTTTGGTTCAACAGTTCCGAACGCATCGCACGTGGTGAAACCTCGCCAGCGGCGTGTGAACGCCTTTTGTTGATTGCATTTCATTTTCGTGCATGATTCCAGGCCGATGATTGTTTATAGGTAGAATAATATTTTCGGAAATGCATTGATTATGCTTACCATACCATTTAATTGTGCAGGATCGTGATGAGAACCGTCAGTTACACGTACAGTCGGGAATACCGTTCCTCGAAGTTTTCATCTCTGCACCGCTAGAAGTTTGCGAGCAGCGTGATGTGAAGGGTCTTTACAAAAAAGCCCGGGCTGGCGAAATTAAGGACTTCACCGGTGTTTCTTCTGCCTACGAAGTGCCAACCAATCCCGAATTGGTCCTGTGTACCGACAAACTCTCTGTGCAAGAATCAGTTCAACAGTGTATTGAACTATTGGCCCATTCGGTTAGTTCTTACTGTCATAACACCTTCCAACTGCAGCAATTTTTTTTTTTAAAATTCGAATGCCTTCTCCGTTTGCTAACCTTTGGGTTTGAATACCTTATGCCTAACAACAGAATTGCGAATTCTATATTTCTGCTGGATTCTGTCACTAATGCGAAGAAGTTTTTGGCAAGGCACCATCTGATTTCGTGTATTTTTCTCCTCTCATGAGCAGTTTTCTGAAGATACCTAATCGCTATATTATTTACTCTACCTCGGACGGACATGTAGATGTTACACTGACCGGAAATTTTTCATAAAGAAATAAGCCAACCAAACCTTGTACAGAGTCCGGGTTAGCGCTTCCGGATTGTCTGGTGAAGTGTAACGGCCCGTTAGATTTTTCTTGTTGATAGTACAGAGTCTTGTTTCAAATGAAGCCAGACTTGCATACGTAGATACTTTTTTCCATCCATCTACACTTTATCATTCATTTGTGTGAAAGCTGAATGTCTGTCCTTCAGCGTGCATAAAGCATTTACTTGACTTGACTAAAAAGTGTAACTGATGTAGTATCTAGCTAAGTAGAGGAAATTTCCCCCGGGGCACACGACTGGTGTCTGCTGCTCCTCAGACAAACGTACTGTATATATCGTTTCCATACGGAAAACTTTTCTTGAGGCAGCAAATTCAAACGGTCAGGCAGCTAATTTCAGTTGTTTTGATGGTAGAGGCTTTGAGAAAATCAGCTTACCAATGGTGGTTAAAGAGATTAAACATCTGTCATCCGAAAATGATTAGAGGTTCGAATTCCGAACCCGCTAGTTATCTTGGTGGTAGATAACGCATCACTGGCACCCGGATTGTTACCACAACTGACCCTATATGGTTCTATACCACTCCCAGTTTCAGGTCTAAGTTCGCCAGTTACTCTCCAGTGTAGTGGACCTTTGTGACAATGGACACCTTCTACTACATTCATGCTTCAAACGCGTCAAACAGCTGAGTTCCAGTAATTAGAGTTTCATTTCTTAGTGTGAAATATTTATCATTGTTCGACGCCATCCATATTATAGGGAAGGGAAGATTTATTTTTTTTTGCATTTTGGATGACGATCTCTAACATCACAACATCCGGCTGAATTACCCTGTTTTCATCGCCCATCTACAGAACATTATTCCGAGTATTCATAGTGTGAATCCGTTTGGCGGTCCAATGCCTCTGGAGCTGTTCATTTACGATGAAGCACGCAAGCAAGAGATTATGAAGGAGGCTGAAACGTTGCCCCGACTAGCGCTGACTCGCCTCGACACCCAGTGGCTTCAGACGCTGTCTGAAGGTTGGGCCACTCCACTGAAGGGTTTCATGCGTGAAACGCAGTACCTACAGGTGCTCTATTTTGGACGACTTTTGACAGAAGGTAACGAGTGTTTTTCAGTAAAGGCCTTCTTGTTGTATGATTGTTGCTTCTGAAATGCTTATTTATAATCATTTCCTTTGGAATAAGCAAGTTGAAAACCGGTGTACTTGTTCAACGAGTCGGAAAATCTAGTATTTACTTATGATTTACATATAGTTTCTGTATAACCTTAGAAACCATGCGAATACTCCTCAATATGTTCAGAAAATGTGGGAAATAGCTTCAAAAAACTACGAATTCACTATTTCAAACTACTTTTTTTGGCAAGAAAACCGCCTTGCTCACGATCCAGTGTTGCATTTCATCTTCTTTGTTACATAGGTGGAGAATGGGAGACGAGTAGATGAAGAATGCTCCATGGTTTGAGAGTTTTGGGACGAAAGGAGGACTGAAAGGAAGCGGTGCTTTGATGCTGGACATAAACTTGGGAAAGGTGGCAAACTGTCTGAGGATTGGATAGTCGGACTAAAGTCAAGATATAGCAGCTGACGAAGCAAGCTTCTAAAAACAGGCTATAATTGTAATGCCGGAAAAGGGATATTGATGCGATCGCCTGACGATGGGCTAGTGTCTGCAGACTGAATGCCAAGGAAGGGTCATCGATCAACCGGTTGGGCTTAGATGGACATTATAAAAAGCAAAGTTGACTAGGTCCCACCTCACTCGTGACTGCGGGGTTCAAGTGCGGGGGATTTTGAGTTTGTACGACCAAATAAGATGAGCTGTGATGAAAGGACGTCTGGCGCGAAGTAGGAAGCCAATTTTACGCCCAGCACAAAAGGCTGTCTGAGATATGGTTAGGGACTAGTAGTGCATGAAAGAATTAGTGGATTGGCCGAGAAGAGAGATAGAATCGGCGGGGTGTAGATCGGTTGAATCAAAACACAGTTGATTTGTGAAGGATTGATGCCTAAAGAAATCGGAGAGAAGCGAAGTTTTCAAGTCACCGAAATCAACATGATTACGGGGATCCTAAGTGTAGACTTGTTTAAGACAGGAATTCACCTTAACACTGACAACATAGAGGGCAACATCGTTGGCAAAGAAGTGGATTGGATTGGATGTATTGGAGAGAAGATCGTTAATAAATGAAAGAAATAGGGTGCATGCGGGTACGAAACCTTGAGGGACACTGTCATTCACGAGAGACAAGTGAGATAGAACACCATCAACTCGAACGGAGCTGGTTTGCTTACTGACGAAATTCGATGTCCATGGTGCGAGAGGTGAAGGAAACCCGGATGTAGGCAGTTTCACCAGTAGGCCTTCTTGCCAAAATCGGTCGAAGATCTTGGAAATATCAAGCGAGATCAAGTGCGTTTCTCCGTGGTCATGGAGTACGGTCGACTAGGAGTGGGAAACGAAGACCAGTAAATCACCCGTAAAACGGCGTTATCGGAACCCATATTGGAGGTAATTGGGTAGTCTATCGCATTCGAGAAACCATCGCAGTCGGGCGGATATAGTGGTTTTGAAAACCCCAGAAATAACAGATGTTGGATAAATCGGACGACTGCTGTTTGGATCAAAGAGGTAGGCGATTTTGAAAACAGGGGCGATTTAAGCACGTTTCTTCCGGGCTTGAAAGGCAGGAAGGTGGCGAGAGTGATACAAAAGACGATGTAAAAGAGAGGCCAACTTAGGCGCACAGATTTTAAGAACGATTGGTAGAATATCGTCCGGATTAGATGGTTCATGTATGTCCAGAGAGCGCAATACCTGGCGGATCTTTCTGGTGCTAATAAGATGTGTAACAGGGTAGTTGGCTGAAATATAAGTAAACAGAGAAGTGGGATAATTGGGTGAAGTGGAACTGGAATCAAACCGGGAATTAAAAACCTCAACTTTATCATGTGGTTCTCAAACAAGATTGCGAGAGGCTTGGCAAATGAGAAAAAACTGGAAGGGCAGAAATTTCGGGAGACGGCTTTGACAAGCGACGAAAACGTCCTATCACGGGTGGCCGATGAGGGTGGGCGTTTGGTCTTGCAACGAACGAAACTTACATTGGCTCTTTATATGACTGAATGAACATTTTTTCTGGCCGGCGGTCGCCAAACGGTAAGGTCGTGGTGTTTGGACGTGAAGGTAGCGGGTTCGAGTCCTCCCAATGCCGGTCAACTTCCCCAATTTGCAGCCCTCTGCTGGTGGTGGCCCCCTTCTTGAAAATTGATGTAGATTGTTGTTTCATTAACAAGGGAAGTGACAGACAAAAGATAAAAGGCGGGGGTGGACGAATAGCGAATCATTTTAATAATGAAACAACAGTGTACATCAATTTTCAGGAAGGAGGCCGCGGCCAGCAGAGGGCTGCCAAGTGGGGAAGTTGACCGGCGGTGGGGGGATTTGAACCCGCGACCTTCACGTCCAAACGCCAAGACCTTATCCGCTTGGCCACCGCCGGCTTCAAGTGAACAACATGATTACATCGCTGCCAACGAGAATACACTGTCAAAACACGATTACACCTTGACGTGATGTGACGGCTTGCGTGCCTCCATGATCCAACGAGCTATACAGGATGGCTTATCTCAAGCCGAAGATCCAATCATGCCTAGAAGGTCAATGGGTAGAGGCCTGACGAAGTAGTCTCCTGGTCCTCCAAGTTGGAGGTTGATCTCAGTTAGCAGCTCAGTCGTAAAAACGAGTAGAAGAATAATTGATCCAAGTAGATG
>LUCM01008881.1:95987-106390 GCA_008360955.1 Fasciolopsis buskii | reverse complement strand
CGTTGGATATTCACTCTTTGTATATAAACGTGTAACTCTGGGGAAAGGCAGCGGTCAGTGAGGCTCACCTTGCTGTTTAACGGTGAACGATGATGGTGATGATGACATCAGTGGTTAAACCACTCGTAGTATCTTGGTTTCTGGGGTTTGGAAAAATGCAGGATAAAAAAGATTAGAGTCTGAACAAAGTCATCTGAAGTTAAACAAGAACTACTCCAAGTATAAGGAGCCAGAAAATTGCAAAACTCGCCCCAGCCGGCCAAATGATAGCGCAGAACTGTGTCTCAAGAGGGCTAGGGGATTGTTCGGCTGATAAGGTTAATATGGGATGTGATAATTCAAAAGAGAGCATTGGTGAGAGTGAAGATAAGATCAAGAGTGTGAGCACGCTCGTCAAATCGATCGGGCATGTGTACGGAGAGGCCAGTTAGTCGATGTATTTTGTTAACCAACGCGAACGGTTCTGCTGCGAGCTCTGTAATCGAGGTATCAGGAGGATTGCACTTGCCGATGTCGATCGTGCATATAGAAAATTCCCAATTTAGTAATCTGACAGTATTTAATGTTTTAAAATAAGAAATCAAAAATCAAATGGTTGCCACTGCTGGGGAGCGAAGAACCGCACAAAAGCAATGACAAAAGATCGTTGTAGTTCCAATCGGACGAGCTTGGGTTCGGGATTAGAAAAGTCGACGTCTGGTATTCGACAGGTGGCAGCTGTTTCAGGAGTACAACCAAAGATACTTGTTTTAGGAACAAAAGAGGAATGAAAACTGTAGTTGGTAGGTTATGTCTGCTGAATAACAGATTTAACTTTCGGTCAAGAGTAGAGCAAGAGGAGAAAGACTAAAGAAACTGTTGAACAGAATCGATATTGAAATTAAGTCCTTGAATGTTAGTGAGTGCGATGATTTCGTCATGGCCTTACGAATTCGTAGAGTGAACTTGAGGACGAGAGCGATCGCGGTTGTCATGTCGTAGTTTGTGCTTGAGAGAAAGCCGCAACCATGATCCGGAAACTTAAAATGGCGAACCACAAAATGTCAACAGGCCAGGCATGATAGTGAGTTTTTTCATGAGACGTGAGCTAGCTACCTCTAGCTGTCCACCCATTTCTTCAATGCATTGCCACAGCTGTTCCATCTGATTTCTTAGAAATTGCAGTGCAATCCATATCCGTCGTACTCGCAGCGGAATGGAACCTTGTTGCAAATGGGTGTCAGTCGAACATTTGGATGGAGGCGCACAACTGCTCGCTCAATGATATAACACCTTCAAGATCACAAACTATTATTCTCGTGATCTCACGATTTCTCGTTCATCATTATTCGGTGCTACGAAGTATCATTCCAAACAGAGCACGTGGGCTCATGGTAACCTGAACACTGAACTGGTGACCGACGTTTTTCTTGTACAAAGCTTGGGAGAAACAAGCTTCACGGTAGACAGCAAGTAACTGTCGTCCGGCTCGCCGCCACCTATGCTCTTCTGATATCCTATGTAGTTTTGGCCCGTCACTTTTGAAGGTCGAGTTAGCCGATCCCGTTTCAGTGGATCCTTAAAGGTTATGGGCATCTGTCTTCGGCTACATTCATCTTTCAGACTTGTTGACAATCTGCAGACTCTACTTACTTGATTTAGGTGAGTGATGAATGCAGTACTTTGATTATGACAACCTGGTCGATTGGCCGTGCTTGACCAATATGCGCGGCCCATATTTATTTACCCACCTTCGGTCTCCGGATCAAGACATGGTAGATGTGCATTGGTGATGATGATTAAATTACCAGATTAATGGATGCATTTCGCACTCGTTGTTTTCAATGTTGACATGCGCGTTAATATTAAGGATTAGGACAGATTTTGCCTGACTCCCTGATTATTACGGTCTGTTGCTTACCCACAGCTCGATGTTTGGAGGTAAGTCTGATGTAGATCACTATCTAGCCACTTTCCCGTCGTTGGGCTACGTAAGCCGAGCCGGGAAAGGAACATGCGTACTGTTTTGGTGAGCTCCTACTCGGAATAGGCGTAACTTTGCCGCCACGAAACCTGTGGTTTGATCGGAATATTTTTGTAACCTTCAGAATGCATCCGAGACGGGCTCTATCCGGACAAAAGGTGAGCAAATTTACTGCGAGGAACCGTGGATCATTTCTTAATTAACTTTAGTCTTCTCCTACTCAAATATGATTCAATCATTGTGGCACAAAAACCTGGCAGCCAATAATTGTAGGACCTACAGATCGTTCGCTTAAACAAGACCGCACCAATCTCTTTTTGTGAAGCAGTCTAAATAACCTTGGCTTTACGGCAGAATGTCCTACAATAATTGAAAATTTATGTAGGTTTCCGTTCTTTTGAACATATCGTCTTCTTTGTAATTCCCTCTTACTTTACGTCTGTCAGTTTATACAGTGACTTCACTTCAGCGATACATGAACTTACGGATTAATGCTCAGATCTCATTGGTTGATAGTCGCTGGTCATATGGATTGGGCATGAATTTGTTAAGGTGATCGTTGAACTTATTCAAGCGCCAATCGATTGAATTGATTAGATGTTCGGAAGTAACAATATGGTATCCATAGTATCTTTCCTCATGTTTCTCATCATTTCCATCTTCCTATTGTTCTCCCGATATCAGTCATCTTCATGTTTCGCCTTTTCTTAATAAGCCATTTGGTCTTGACTAGATCAATTCATTGTTATTTTGTCTTCCCACTCGAATTTGGGCAAATAAATGATAGCCTTATGAACAATTGTCTTTCATTTGAACATTTTTTTCCAGATGCCGAGGTGCCTAACTTTACGGTCCCCATTGTTTTACCCATCACAACGGAACAGAAAGCCCAATTGGACGGCTCGAATGCTATCGCCCTTACCTACGAAGGTAAACTATTGGCTGTGCTTCGAGAACCGGAATTCTTCCCACATCGTAAGGTAAATTGATGCACGCTTTGCTGTCCGTTTTTGAATCCTACGAGTTGGTGAATATGTTCCGGTCGTTGTTAGTGGTGTTTTTTTATATCTCACCTCGACTGGTTTCATTCTCTCAATATCTGAATGAAATCTGTTTCGGGCTTATGCTTTTCCTTTCCCAACTGCTTCACAAAAAATGATGGCGATCGTTGAGCGTTGTTCTGATGACCTCAATAGTCGCTCTCCCATTATGCATTAGTGATAGTATAAGTAGGATGGATCATTTCGGGGACAGAGGTGTATGCTGTTTACTGATTCTCCAGGTTGGGGATGGAGGAACAGTCATCAAACTTTTGATTAAACTTGGCTGAGTTGGCCTCTGGCTGACCGAATAGTTTGCTGAGGGCAGGAAAAAGCAGTGCCAATGGTATGCTTGGTTTTCGTCTGGCAACTATTCCCGTCCATGGAATGCTGCAGCGGCCCGCGTATAAGGATGTGACTCAGTGAGTGTTTCTCGTAATTACACATAACCCTGAATTTCCTAAGGGGCATATTGGTTGAACTCCTTAGTCATCCACTACCCTGGAACGTCGGGCAATCTTGTGCCCTTGATTTGGAATGTCCCAAAGGTATATGAATTGCAACACCGGCCATCAACATCCAATGAATTGCGAGCTCCAATTCTCACCGTGCCGCCTTGCTAACCAGGTCTTTAGATCAAAGACCATTAGATCATTTGCCTACTTCGGTTTTGTCAGTCGGGTATTACTGGAAAAGACGAGTTATTAGTTGTGATGACATAGGGGATCGGGTGTAAGAAATTAATTCCAAGTAGCAACCAAAACCAGAGAACATTGGTCCAAGGTTAACGGTCGTAAATATTGCGCTGAACTGAACTCCTTATTGCCCTCCTGTTCTGCCATGGTTTTGACGTTAGGAAATCCGTGCCCGGATATATATATATATACTAGTGCATAGATCTTCTGTCATCAAAGAGATAAGAAATTCGAATCCCAGATCCACCTTTCACTTTGGTGGCAGACGCTAATTCGCTGTCGTCCGGCGAAGTAGAAGCATCCGACCTAATGAGTATTCACATGATTTTTATCCAATTCCTCTTCTCCCCTTGTAGCTGTGGGCCGTGCTCCTTGCACCTCCCTCATGCGTGAAGCATATCGAACTGGCTTTTTTGTCAAATTTCATCTTGCTACTCCGAATACAAACGTTAATTTGTTTGTTTAGCTTTAATAGTCCCACGGTTCCTTGAAGAGTAACATGTTAAAAAGAGCAAATACGCTTTTAGTAAATCCTGCAATTCGTGTGAGTAAATTGCATAGTTGAATTTAATGCCCAATAGAGTAGGTTTCGAGGTAATTGGTGTGCCTGTAAAAATGTTTTTTAATCGGTTGTTTTAATTGTGAGATTGCAAGCGGCTCACAACAGTCGTATCCTTCGATATAACTTTTTATGTAGTTTATTGTTATTTGACTTATCTTTTTCTATATGGCAAGATGATGTCAGTCGAACACCCGTATTGCTTCGGATGTTTAAATAGCCGTATGTTCGTAAGTCCGAAATTGATAAATTGTTCCGTATAAACCTCAGCATCAAAGGTGTGAAATGCATAGCAAAGTATGATAAGGTGTCTCGTTGTGGGTTGAGGAGATGGAGATAACAGAGAATGGAAAATTCACCTGGTGTCTTCGCGTCCTAAAATCGATACCATGAGCCGGAATCGGACCGGTACCATACATTAGAGACAACAGCCAGAACAGAGATGATCACGGGATAAGATGATTCTAACTGTTTCGAGTTTGTTTCTCAACTGTGGCCAATCGTTCGCACGAAGTTTAATTTAGAATTTTAGCATGGCTGCTGACGGACAGATGCCAGTCTAACTACACCGTTTACCCGAGAAGGATGAAAGTGGTCGCCAATTCCAGCTGTTTGGGCTGATTAGGCTTAATCCCAGCGTCCATCTCCCCAATCCAAATGATTTCGGTCGCATTAGGTTGACCTCTTGATTTTGTCCAGTCTTCCATGTCCATGATTCTGTGATTGTTCCAAATTGAAATTCACGCGGTTGTTTGTTCACAGTTGAGAACAAACGAAATCTTCGGATTCAATCTATCCTGTGCTCGTCCTTTTTCTGGCATTCATGAAATATTTCAAAAGAGCCTGGATAGACGAGGATCTGCTGATTAGAACGAAGAGCCTTGGTAAGATCTCGGCTCGTGGTTTCTAATTTTTTGATATGCATGTGAATTGTCGCCATTTGTTGTTATGTTAGCGGTGCTCGGGTTATTTGCTGTTGATCAAGTGCGAATCCCGTGCGGGCCTCGTCGGAAATTCCAAAAGCGTCACGCTTTGGTAATTGTGGCATAATCCTCCAAGTGGAATTGATTTACCAGTTTATTCGTGGTTGTTTTGGATCAATGCGTGTCTGTTAGTCCGGGTTTCGTTCGTCTCCAATGGATGAAAAGTATAACAAACTGGAGGTGAAGTTTGGGGAGTCACCTTCGAGATTCATTGCTGTTTGGTTAGATGCTCATATCACCGTATCGTGCAACATTTCTTCGTACTGAACACTGGAAGCGTGAATATTATAGGCCCGCGATTCACCCGTTTCCTCCAGGGCCCATGATACCATTTTTTTTGGAAAGGGTAGGTGAGAGGAGGGAGGGACCGCCAAAGAAAACCCTGAAGCCGTGTGGTGGCCTAGAGCCACTCAGTGTCTACTAATAGGCCAGGGGCGTGATAACAAACAGCCCTGGGACTCACTTTTAACTCTGATTTGGTTCGGGGTAGAACAGAACGGTGCATCTCACTTTCTCAAGAGGTTTGTGCAAAATTGCATTGTTTCGACCTCGAATTTTTGAGTTGCAAGGGCCTTTCGATAGCTGATGGGAGATGGTAAATGAACCTAGTTCAGAATGTCTCTCCTTGATCAAGACGAGTGAGAAAGTGTGCAGTGAAACAGATAAGGCAGAGTGACTGCATCTTGACGACAATAATGCCAGGGAAACAGCCTTCTACAGACCTTTTTAGGGTAGGAACTAAGGATGCAAAACTGTGCCGAAGCGTTTGTCGGACAACCGGAGGAAATGTCGACTAATTTGTTGTCAAGATTTGGTGAACTGATTCTGGGACGATGTAAAGCTTGGATGGTTTTTCTGCTTCATCCGTATCATACAATAACAAGTCCTAATAATTATGCAGTGTCTAACAGACTGGAACGGGACAAGTGAGCAAAGAAGGCAGTACTAAAACGAGCAATCGGACACTTCGCATTGAGACATCAGTTTGGCCTCCACCATCCCGTCGTATTATTGTTACCTCGCGAGAAAAGTTTCCCATAACCGAAGGTTTCTTGCCGATTAAACAGAGCAATATTTATTAAGGGTTCCAGTCGTCCTACTAAGCTTGTAAAGTTCTTCAACGAGGTTCCAACGTCCCTCATTTTTGATGACGAGCCATCCTTGTTTCGGGATGTCGTTTTTATCCGATCGTGTGCGAGTCTTCTCCGTCTGCTCAGAAGTCGATTAGCTAGGCAACAGATGAACTTAGTGAATGCCACCGTCTGGCTTCTAATCTATTGTGAGTATGGTAGATCCAGCTGTATAATCGCATGTTGATAACCACTTTGAAGTTTGCTAACAAATGCCACATCAGCAGGATCTCCTTCGCGGAACTGTTTCAGATGAAGCAGAGCATCAGGTTAGTAGCCGAATGATACCCACAGTCCCCCGGAGAAAGACCCGTTTTTCACCACAACTCACGTCATAGAGATGGGCAAGTGACATCATGCCTGGTTAGGACCTGAAAAGCTGTTCTTGGGTGGGTACGATGTAAGAAGAGAGCAATATTGTAGTCGATGGATTGTTGAAATGAGTTTGGAGATATCATGGAGCCTGGTCACTTTTCGTGGCGTCCAGGATGCCGAAGCTTAGGTCCACAGACTAACGTTCTAGACAGTTTCGAATGGTCAGACGTACTCTAGTAGATTGATTCCATAATTCACAGCTTAAATTTAGCCAGAAGCTGATCATTTTTTCGCGGTTATGAATTGATGTCGTGATCTGCATGCGTCCCACTTTTCAATTCCAATGTGACTGATGACAGTAGAATGCATTAATCAAAGGATAAAGCGGGAGACCCTCAAACGACAACCAACAACCTGCGACAGTGGGTTTCGTAGAAGCAACGACTGCTCTATGTTTTCAGTTTGCTCCATTCACGTGACGTGCCGGAGACATTTGTGGTATTTTTGTCGTGAAATCACTTTTCATTGAAATATCATGCTCACCAACGGTCGTTTTGTAACAAAATTTGATAACATGCTGCAGTTTTTCTTGTCACCTCTCATTAGCTCCACCCAAATGAGTAAACATTGTGAACCCAACTCACGTGTTTTTTACATCCCAGATACGGAGCTAATTAAGGGAACAAATGAAATTCCCTGCTATGTTCAGTTCCACTTCCACCATGTGCTACACACTGAACGTGAACTGTACTATTTAAGACCATAACACTATTATTATATATGAATACATTTAGCGTAGATCGCTATACAGGTCATACGGCATTGCAACAACGGCAAACGAAGACAATAATGAAAGGGAAAGGATAAACGAAAAGAAAATCTGTGTACAGTTTGTCACACATTCTAGCTCTTCGATTGTTCGTCCGCAAACAGGAATTCATGTTTCGTTGGCAAGCTAAATACTACCCGGTTGACCAAACCGAAGTACCGGATTGATTTTGTGGCCCCTGCCCCGAGCGTTTGACCGGATGGACTAATCCATAAGGCAGTAGGACGACTTCGGCTCTCGTAACCCACTGTGGACCGGTGACTGATTGATGAATGCATACGCTCAACAGGTTGCCCAGTCTACCCCTCTGTCACGCATACAATCATATTTCATCGTTATATGCCAGCGGTGTCACCTGCACCGGTGCTTAGTCGGTTCTAATGCGAAATTCAGGTTGGGTGGGTGATCCAATGCTTTTGGATTCGCTTTTTGGTTGCACACATTGACCCCATTCAAAAGCCTATAAATAGGATCATTTTTAGACATTTTGATTCGTACTGGTACACTGCAGCCTGTTATGTTGATTTGAGGGTTATACCTATAGGACGACTAGAAGGTGTTTAGTAACTTACAATCCTTGTTCTTGCCTAGTTCTAATGCACACGACGCGTTGTGTCAAAAGGTGTTAGTGGAAAAGCCGGACTAAATCTGTTTGCCATTTTAGAGGCAATACAGTGCTAGATGGAAAAGGCTTTCAGACGTTGTCCGTGAAACATTTTACTCAGTTGGGTTTCAGAACTTGTTTACATTTTGATCTTGTAACCCTATTTTGTATGCTCCTTTAAGTTTTCCGGTGAACCAGTTTAATTGGACTGCACATCTAGCCAAAGGAAGTACGTTCGTGAATCCCAAGCTACGCGTTGACCCATTGCAATGATTAAGTCTGTCGATAGCGCAGCGATTTGTCGGCTAGCGGTGAATAATAATATCGTGACGGTGATTCACACTTTCCTTACCATGGACAGTCCGAAGTCGGCAAAGTAAACAGGCAAACTATCGTACCAGTTATTATGAGAATTTGTATTCGGAGCCTAGGTTGTTGATTTCTAGCCCATTGAGTTTGACGACCAAGTCACTCATTTCATCACCCAGCCAGGGTGACATCATCTGTCACATGCGCTATGTCACTTCGGCGGGCGATAAAGCATTGGCAGTCTAAACGCCGAGGTCAGTAATCAGCGCCTCATGGAAAATGCATATCCCGATCACAGCGGAGTTGGTAGGAATAAATATTCACGATCTAGACGCATGTGCTCGAGAACGGTTTGTGGTTAGTCTTCAAGTCTCCTGTCCCTCTCCGCACCCTCAAAACAGACCGTAGATTAGATCGAAACGAAAACAACGCGTTACGCTACTTGGGGTCAAACTTAAACGAAGACCTAGTTTTTGTCAGCCTGACAGTTACTGGATCTAATCTCTGATCCCGGCGTAATTTGATGATCATAAAAAATATTGCAGACGAAATTTATTTTTGCCAAGTTGTCACAACAGAAATTTTTCACAGATGCTGCCTTGTTCAAGGCTGATAAAAAGCTCCCCTCACTGCTGTGGGTTTCAATACCCTGCAGACGGGCACCACAATTGTGGACAGTTAGGTAGTCAACACTACCACCATCACATAATGATAATAGTAACACTAATGTCATTGTTATTAGTACTAACGTTTTCCGTCGTTTATTTATAATTTATAAAAAAACTGTATAGCTGTTCCGGAGGGAGGCTGCGGCCATTTGTAGATTGCCGAACGGAGAAGTGACTGGCGATGTGCGTATTTCAACAGTACACGATTATTCACTGGACGACCGCCGGTTACCCTCCCATTCCATGAACTCTAGTTGATGTTTTTCTGGCCAAATGATTGTTGGCTTGTTGGGACGAAAACCTATATCGGTTCGAGTCGGGATATGGGACCATAGATCAGTTTTCACATTCACTTTGGTTTTGATTAGCTTTGCTCTCACCACACCACTAACTGCACTTTCGCCATCGACTCATCACTGTAATCCGTTGAAAGGAAGAACGATGCTGCCGTACTTTTGGCACTTTTCATCCGGGTCATCCGAGTATCAAAGCTATTCTCGATTCCGGCGATTGGCTTGTCGGCGGTGATCTGGAAGTCTTGGAACGGATCCAATGGGACGATGGCCTGGATAAGCACCGGCTAACTCCGCTTGAACTGCACAAAACCTTGAAAAAAATGAACGTGAGTATTATCGCTTCTATATTGTTTTGTATTTTATATTTAGGATGGCGATTCTATTTTGTGGTACATTCCTTATTCAACTGGGTCTTACCGGGAGCGGATAGTCATCGTGGACACATGGGACTATGAAACAGGTGTGATGGAAATATGCACTTGATCTAATTAGTGTCAAATCACGTACATTGACGCACAAGTACAAAGGGAATTCAATTAGTCAAGAGGGATCGCGATATTACAAATGACAACTAATATATTACTTGGCACGTGTCGGTCTGCTTAATCGTTCACAGCATTTCCTGTCAGAAATTCGTCCGGGCTCCTTTTGCCTTCGATCTAACAGTTTCACAACTTTCTGGAACTTCTACATCTACCACATGTTTATATATATATATATATAATATATATAAGTACGACATTGGTTTGTTCGCTGAGCTAGATGGCGAACTGTACTGTCACAAGAAGGTTGCACCTTGACGTGGTGTGACGGCTTGAGTGCCTCCATGATCCAGCGAGCTATACAGGATGGCTTATCTCAAGCCGAAGATCCAATCATGCCTAGAAGGTCAATGGGTAGAGGCCTGACGAAGTAGTCTCCTGGTCCTCCAAGTTGGAGGTTGATCTGAGTTAGCAGCTCAGTCGGAAAAGCGAGTGGAAGAATAATTGATCCAAGTGGATGGGCGCCCACT
>LUCM01008881.1:75947-88978 GCA_008360955.1 Fasciolopsis buskii | reverse complement strand
ACGTCCTTATAAACGTGATGAATAAGGGAAGTGACGGCTTCCAAAGTGAACCTGTTAGATGTATGAGCATTTTGAATGTGGTCGTCACGATGATTTATAGAATATGGGCGCTGAAGCACAGCGCACTGTCACCAGAAGACCAGAAGATATTAAGACATTAAAATGAAAGCGTTTGGCTAAAACAGTAGAGCCATTAGATTTTGGTATGGGAACAATAGCGATGGTTTTCCAGCAGTCAGGGATTGAAGACACGGCTGGAGGAGATACCGGAAGCCTTCGACATGAAACCTCGTATGGCATAGAATTACCTAAGGTCTCACTAGGTCAGGTGTGGCAACGAGCCGGACGACAGCGAGTTGCCGTCTACCACTGAATTGACCGGCAGATCTGAGATTCAAAGCTTAATTCACTTCACCAACTCCGGTTGAGGTCGGCGCCATGAAACGAAATCGAACCGGCGGTTTTTCGCTTGGGGGAACTGTGGTCATTACCGTTATGCCGTGAACATAACTTCAGTGTGTTTGAAATACAGTATCGACGATGTCATAATTGGGCATCCGGAAACCGCGATAGTCAAGAATTCAACATCGTGGCACTCGACCATTTGGGAATTACTGAGAAAAATCTATAAAATCTCACTCTTAGCGGTGTTTGATTCAGCGTCACCCCCTGGTGGACGACAGGACACTTCAAGGAGTTCACTACCGTTTGACGCGCTTGTCACGAAAATTAATCGAACTCTGCGAATTTGATCAAGAACAAATTCATCGTTGGCAGGTGCACTGTTAATGTTGAATTACAAGGAAGACTGACCTGGCCTGCGTGCGGGTTCGGTAAATAACTAAATAGCCATACGTGGGTTTCTATTTTAAACTTATCTGGCCGTGTCAGCGAATGCACACTTCGCTGGCTTTCCCATCCTTTTATAAAAGGTGTTCATGCGTTTCGTCTTTTTCTTATATTTCCATAGGCTGATTGCGTTTTCGCATTCCAATTGCGTAATCCCGTCCACAATGGTCACGCAATGCTCATGACCGAGACGCGTCGTCAATTGTTAGAGGAGTATGGATTTTGCAATCCAGTTTTGTTGCTGCATCCACTTGGTGGTTGGACCAAGTCGGATGACGTACCGCTTGATGTGCGAATGGCTCAACATGCTGCTTGTCTCGAGGAGGGTGTTTTGGACCCGAAGACAACTTTGGTTGCCATATTCCCGTCACCGATGCTTTACGCAGGCCCGCGAGAGGTTCAATGGCACGCACGTACACGTCTAATTGCTGGGGCACAATTCTACATTGTCGGTCGTGATCCGGCTGGTCTTCCTCATCCGGACGGTTCCGGGGTGGATTTGTACGATCCGACGCATGGAGCTCGCGTAAGGTTTCAGTTTTTTTGGATCACTGTTTACCGAGTCTGAATATCACGCCAGATATGAAGTTCATCCTGATTCTGGTGAAATTTTACGCATCTTATGTTTATGTCACTGAGCTTAATGTTTAGATCCTAACGTCTCGTCATCAATTGTGCCAACATGATTAGTTCGCGGACAACGCTGTTTGCTCATCTGTTCTCATAGTAACGCAAAATAAACAGGCCCAACTCTCCTTCGGATGAATTGGCAATCATCGTGATCTAGTATGCACAGCAGTAAAACATAAACTCGTTTAGCAGAATCCAAGCAAACTTGATCAACAACATGCGATGCTTGCACACTCAGATCTGAAATGGCCGTGCACGGCCATTTCGTTGCAGTAATTGTACTTCTGGATTTGACTTTGGACTCCGTAAGTAGCTTGATCCTGAAAACAATTCAACACAATGTTGTGCAATTCACAATGCTGCGAATCCCAATAAGTTTTAGAATTCTAACTTTATATATTATCCAATAAAATGAGAGTTATCTGTCTTTTGGGGAACCGGGTAGTATCAAGCCCGCAAAGTATTCATGAATTCCGATGGATTACCGATGAAGTGGAGATAAAGAATGGAAAAAATAGCGTGTGCATAGTAAACTGTGCACATTACATTTTTTCTCCTATTTCTCGCTCAGTGTTTTTGTTCTTTTCCATGATTCCGATGACACACGATCTGTACGCAGGTTTGTGCAAGGTAATGTAATCATGTTAGCCTATTAGTATCATTTAGTAGCCTCTGAATCTCTGTTAGTAGCTTCAGATCATAGTTTAATAGCCATGACCCAGGTTGGATCAAGCAGATGGTTTTTCACCGGACAGACTTACAGATGAAAAAAACCACTAGGCCGAAATATCACTTTGCTGGGTCATACAGTTTGTATGTCATATGACTGTCTGCGATATCGGTTCTTGGAAAGTTTTTGCTTACTCTACTCAGGATCGGGGCCGACGAACCGCAGTCCCCGGGGCCAGTGAACGATAGCCAGAGGCAATATGACGACAAAAACATCTGCTGTGAAATTGTGACTGATGTACATTTGTTTGAATACCACTCGTACTCAAGACTGACGATTTGACAGTTACGACGTTACAGATTTAGGCACCATTAATTGATGATTCGTTTGTGTTTCGTCGTCATTTATTCATTTGTGTAAATGAAACCCATTGGAGCGAAATGTGCTTAGTAGTATCTGATACATGTGATTTTCTCGGACAGGAGTCCCAGATTCCTGCTCATACTCAATCCAGAACTCCGTCTCATTATCGGTGTAGAGCACAACTCTTCGCTTCAAGTGTCTGTTTTACTGTAAAGAACGCCACGTGCACTAATGCATCTTCACTAGATGTTTATGCTGCTCATTCAATAGTGGCATTTCTAACAGCCGCCAAGTTCAAACTGCAGTTGATATGATTTCCATGCTTTGCTGTCATTCGTGTTGACCTGTTTGGCGTCTTTCTGCATTCAGCTACCAAGGCCTCCAAAGCATCACTGGAGTTCGATGGTAACGTCAGGTAGGCAATGACGAGGTTTATTGTCACTAGGTATATAATCGCCACGGAAATTCTTGCACTGGCGCACAGAAACGAACGTGTTCCACTTGAAACCCGCCAAATGAGCATGCCTTAGTTGACCTGAGTAACCGAGATGGTCTTTGAATGCACGTTTACATGGTTACTGTTTGTAGTAAACAAATCCGGTTAACTGAGCGGAGTAGTTAGGGCATGAACTGTTCGGAGCCTAACCGGGCATCACCGAGAAAAATCCGATTCCCTGAATAGCGGTACGGAAACTGAGGGAAATTCAGCACTTTGACATGTTAATAGGCTTTTCCGAGTTTTGCTCTTGCCACTCAAACGAGACACTCGATTCACCGGTGGGTGTTTTCCGGTCAGAGATTTCGGTGTGAAGTGCAAACCATCATCCTGTAGCAGTTAGCGCTTGAACGAACGCTGACGCCTTGTCATTCACGACCAACCACTCGGGTGAGCGTTCCCCTGACCACAACCCGGGAAGGTTCGCTGGCATTCAGGTGCGTAATCCGTCGCTGGTTTTTGGTTAATGATTCATTTGACTTCGGGGTGTCTTAATGATGAGTGTGCTTCATTCATAACTTCTGCCAACTGCGGTTTTGGTCAAGCGGATTAGGCCTCGGCCATCCCAAAAAGATCAGAGGTTTAAATCCTGCATCCTTGGTCATCGCTGTCATCCGGCTCATTGCCGCACCAGACCTGTTGTGACCTTATGCGCTTCTATGCCGCCTCAAGTTTCCCGGTCGTGGTTGCCTGTCCATCCCCCCTCCTTGAAGTGGGTTTTAGTAGCTACGGTCCATGCCATTTCCACTACACTCATGAGTTCAGAATGTCGCTTCCCAGTTTGGGCGCGGTGGATATGCATTGCTGATGATTCCTAACGAGGATGAAACAGCTGTACAGTGCTTCCATGGTTTCTTAATGGTGAGTTGAGCGATGATATCACTTGGTGAATTATTTCATGAAAGTTGTTTACCACAATCGGAAAGCTAATAATTCACACACTTGGAGCATTTTTGTCCCCTCTTCCTTACTCAGGGTGTCATTCAGGCACGCACCAGCTGATGAGCTTGTAGGCACATACTCAGAGCATAAGGTTTTTCTACACATTAACACTATGACCACATCCTAGTGTATTTCTAATGTTATATTGTACGGTTTGCATTTCTATTTCGTACTGTACCTCAAATCTAACCCTGTTAGAATGGAGTGCCATTCTTTCACATTTCGCGTTCCTGTCTATCCGATTTGTTAAAAAAATAAGTCGTGTAAACAAAAGTTTGCTGAGTTCACGTTGGACCATAGAGCAGTTTTTCCAGGTCGACTGCCGATAACGGATGTTTACATAGATTTTGGTTTGGTTTACAAGTGAAGCTGGTTACAATCAGACTAGGTCGTTACCTAAGTTTTAGTGTTCATTGCGATTTCATTAGAAGGTTCAATGGACCATCTGATAAATAACCTTTTGATATTGGCAGTTAATTTTCTCTTTTGCTTCCCGCCGGGAACATTTATGAACACATTACTAATAAGGTGCGCTAATGCGCGAATCCGTCTTTCGAAGCCGTTTTAACGTTTGAATTAGTTCATCTTCACGTCATTGTAACAGTGGGTCTTTGTCGTTTTTATGCTGGCGGTCACATGGATTAAACACCTTCACCGAAAAGGTCAAGGGTTCAAATCCCAAATCCCGTTACTCTCTAGTGTGGTGGGACCTAGTGAATATCGAGTATGCCCCGTCCACTGCACTCTTGCATGAAGCGTTTTATAAAAAACAAAAGTTTCAGATAGTACCGAGATATATGAACTGGTCCTCTGCATCTGTATTTGTGTTGTCATCCCGTGGGCTAAATGTTCAGACCAGGGTTTCCGATGAAAAATACATCCCGCGTTCCCAATGGACGATAAATTTCATTCACCTGAACACACCGAGTCTCCTGCCTTTAGCTAACTTCTGTTATTCTCGTGCATATGTAATGCATGGTACCACAATCTCTCGCGGTCTAGTAGATCTTCCCGGTCGTAAGCTTGTTTCGAGAACAGAGCCTAACTTGCACACACTCAATCAGTCCAGATTTCCGTTTTGATTGAATGCCTTCAGTATGCGCAGATGATGTCAAATGAAACATGAAGTTAAATCTGTAAAGTTTGGAAAGAAAACGTATTGTGCGTCTCGCAAAACACGCGGGCATGACCTCGTTTCTATGATTCGACTTCGTATTGCACAAGTAACCTCAGTTTATCAGTGGGTTAGATTACGCGAATTTCGATGTCGTTGACAAACCTTGCGTCATTGTCGTTTGTAGGACGGGTGCTTACGTGGGCGCTATTAGACGGCATCCCAATCAGTAATTGTTTGAATGCACCTCGCATCGACGGTTCTCCACCTGCCAACAATAGTAGGTTGAGATGTTGGTGCATGCTGGTGGTGCCCATGAATACACTCACTAATTGATTTGTTTCTAAACGTCATTGCTGTATTGTACTATATGACGGACGTCTCTGCGTTACAAAATCACATTTCAGTCAACAGCAAAAGACAAATGGATTAGTGCACATGATAAAAGACTTACTGTCGGTGTGTAAGCAGATAACCGAAGTTGGCACAATTGTTGAGTAGGTCCCCACTCCGAAACGGAATGCAAAACGAACATAAGGCCTTATTTTTACTTCTGTAAGACTATCTTCCACAAGAGAATAAGTTAACTCCATGAACATCACAGACCACTGCTGGGTCATTCAAAGCGGTTGTAGGTGAGCTTGATGCAAATCCGGTTATTTTTCAATCACCGGAATCCGTGACTCGATTGAAGGTCTGGAAGATCGGTTTTTTTTCTAGGTTATTATTTCCACAATTTTGACTACCTGTCGAGGCGACAACGTCAACCAGGGCAAGGACTAGGACCGAGTGTGATCAAGTTTCACATCCGTAGGGGAGTACTCGTCCGATAAGGACACAGTAAGAGAGCAAAACAAATGTGTCTAGCCGATTCGTTTGTCTCAAATGAAGCGTGCACTACTAGAATCCCATTTGAATTGTTAAGCGCGTGATTGGATGGTAAGTCCATTTAGGAATCACATGGTGATTCTTAAATTGAATTATCGTTACATCGCGCCAACTGATTGAAGTTCTTGTTACTGTAATTCGATTTTTCAATTTTTCATCGGCCAACCACACTGATTGACATCGATGACATGAAAGAAGTCGTACTTTTTGGACTAAACGTTTACGTCCGCCTTTCTCAATTCACCAAGGGAGGACAGAAATTTGCTGCTAGTTGTCGATATTTCTCATTACTCTTGTCACTGATATTTTTGAGACATTTGGACAGTGTGAAATAACGCAGAAGTTTGGAAAATTTCACACTCAAGGTCTTTGGAGTCTATTTCCTGGATGATGAATTGTTCGCGTTAGCACTTTTTGAGCGTGTAGATTTGGATTTCATGACAGAATATGCAGTGTTTTACAGAGTGCTAACCGTTCCAATTTGCGATTACGCTATACTAGTTCAAATTTGCGCTCACTTCTCCGTGATGTGCTTGATTGTTGATGTACGTGTATGTAGTCTTTTTGCTGATTGTCTGGAAAATCTTGTGCTGTCACTGTTATCAACCATTTCTGAATTTGTCCAGATATCCATTGTAAAAACCGTCGGTTCGTGATGGACGACGCATGCGTGCCACGGCTACTGTGTGAAATCCGATAAATTAAATCCAAGGGAAAATCTACCTAGTGACGATTTTCATGCCTCTCCAGGACTATTTCGGCTGTAGATGTGGACGAATCTTTCGGGTTAATCATCATGTCCAAGTGTTTCTCGAACAAACGTTTTTCCCCCGGTATACATTGCTCCAGAGAATCTTATTAAGCTTAGACTGACTTATAAAGAAGACTAGTGTCTGATGAATAAGATGCGTTACAAACCCAGATCAGTCTTGCATGTGCCTATTTGATAAGATTTTCCTGGTCACGGGAAAAATTACACTACCCGTGTATCGGTAACCAATTGCTTTACGGAGGAGCAGATAGGCTTTTACGTCATACCGAACTCTCTGTTCATTAGGTCATTATTGTTAACGGAATGTCTTATAAATGCCTAATTGTTTTGGATATCCCATTATAACATGAGTAATGCGAAATGTCAACATCTAACTGCATCTGTCTTCTTAATTTCTTGGTGGAAATTGATCATGATGCGTTGTCTCCCTCGATACGTTTTTTACACTACTTGTCTTTCATTACACTAACGGCCTCCAATCATATCACCTGGAGCTCTTGAAGGAAAGCGATACTTTTGTGTACCTTGTGTTTATCCCAGTACTTTCCGGCCGGCGGTGGCCAAGCGGATAAGGTCGTGGCGTCTGGACGTGAAGGTCGCGGGTTCGAATCCTCCCGCCGCCGGTCAACTTGCCCACTTGGCAGCCCTCTGTTGGGCGCGACCCCCTTCCTGAAAAATGGTGTACATTGTTACTTCATTATTAAAGGAACTAAGGAATAAAAATATTTGGACAGTTGCGAAAATGAAGATAAAACGGGTAATGAGCAGTGCGGCAATCGAGTTCTCGCCCAACATGAAAAATATTGGTGTTGTGGACCGGTTATGTTCGCTGAGAAGGCAAATTTATTCCGGTACGGACTTCGTGTCTGTTCTGACAATCGAGGCTCAAGGTCTGATTGTTTGTTGGTAGAATCCCTGTCTTTACTCCCAATCTCGGATCATTTCTGATTGAAATCAAACCTTTCTCCGCAGTTTGATAGATTTTTCATTGATGTATTCCTTCCTGGCAGATCCTGTCAATGGCTCCCGGTCTACCTAATCTGAAGATCCTACCGTTCCGTGTGGCAGCGTATGACCAAAAAGCGGGGAAAATGGCATTCTTTGACCCGAAGCGCGCCACAGATTTCCTGTTCATTTCAGGCACAAAAATGCGTGCTCTTGCGCGTGAAGGCAAACAGCCACCAGAGGGATTCATGGGTCGAGCGGCTTGGCGCGTTCTGTCGGATTACTACCAAAACCTGGCAAAAGGTGATGCCGTCAACGAGGGTTCAAAATGATTGGCATCGATCTTTGTGAAATCCATTATTTTTGTCTAGCCACGGCGGATTCAATTTGTTACTGAACGACGTGAGACCTGAGGTGTTATGCTCGTTCTTCGTCTACTTTTTTTCTCTTGAACCCACACACATGCACCATTTGACTTATGTTAGCTTTGTAGTTTATCGATTTCTCATAGAAATCGTACATGGTTCATGCTCGAACTCAGGTGCTTTCTCTTCTCAATTCTATAATCGGCTGTTTTTACACTTTTTTAAAAATATGCAATATGATCCTGGAGACAATCGGAATTCGATGTGCTCACATATCTTGATTTTAAATCCGTCACACGGGACACATATTGGGTCATCATTATTAAATCCCTTATGCTTTTCCAAATCGATTTTTACGATTGCCGTGATTATTTTCTAATGTCATTTGGTACGATCACTTCCGTGTGGGAATTGTTTTGATTCTTGCACCACACTAATTGACGATTCTTTCAGTTCTATGAGAAATACACTGCTGATATGAAACCGATTCCAGCTTAGGCTGTCGAACTTTTTTTATAAATTCGGCGAAAATCACGCAACACCACGATGAAAAAGAATAGAAAAAAACCATTGGTAAACAAAATGTAAGATCTCATGCCACTTAGAGAGAAATTTCCGCAGCCTTATTATGTGAAATGTCAGTTCTCGACTGGTCTCCTACTGGTAATGTTTATGATGATTCCTAAAAATTTAGTCCTGTCTACAGTTCTGTGTTAGTAAACGAAGGTTTAGGTGCATAATGGTAAACCCATCATCCGCAATAAGCGTCTCTGTTCCGAAGCAGTTGAGTCCTTTGGGAGATGAAAGCGGCATTTTGAGAAATCCCGTGGCAAGTCATGCGTCAGCTCCACTTACATCCAGTAAAGTCGAAAATGGAACGCACTGATACGTTGTTTGTTATCTAATCACTGAGTAGTAATAATATCGAATACCTTATGGGAAAAGGCGAAAGCCCGTAAAATACACTGTTGACGTTGACAGCCTTGACTGTGCCCTCATACATTCATTTACTAACATCCCGGTTACATTGGTTCTGAACGATTATGTGTAACTATTCTTTTCCGAATGAAATGTTCCAGCTTATTCTTACAACCAAAATAAACATGCCTAACTTCCAACGTATTATCGCTGCCTCCTAAGGTGGCATCTTAATGCGGCTTCACTACCTTGATAAACCGATCAGTGAGTGAGATTGCTTTATAGTTCCGACTACTCCAGGACTTGAAAATACTGCTGCGATTCCCAGTTCGGTTTGTTTAAACGATGTGGCTTTTCCAACTCAACTTGAAGGATCATGTGCCTTCTTTTCACAATTAACTGGAATGGATGAAAAAGTCGATATCTCATCCTTACTGCTGACGATGTTCATCAGTAGCTCGAATTAGTTATCCTGTCACCTCAAGGATGACTTTCAGCGTAGATGGTAGCATTCCTCCCTATCCAGCTGATCCGATGTCGAAAGACTTTCGTATCATGTAAGTAGAACGTGAATTCATCGGGGAAAACGATGATGTTTTTGTGAAACAAGTCAATCGCAAAGTTCAAGCCGCTGCTGCTCGTCACTCGAAAATTGCATTAACGAAAGATGGGGGGCTACCGGTAGACACTAGCACATTCGACTGAACCACCAAATTAACCATTATGCAGAGCCTAGAAGATGGATTTGGATTGATTGGCGATAGAATCGACCGAACCGTTCGCGCGCATGTGTGTACGTGCACCGGGACAGTGTTGAAGTCAGCACGAAATGATAGCATTTGTCTTACGTTTTCATCTCATTTTGGCAACACCTCGGTCGACTGCGGAACTGAGGATTAGATCTAATTTTGCGAAGAGCTTTTTAGAGGCGGGCATCTAAGTACTACTTGCCAGTCAGTACGAGTATGTCCAAATTGATGTACTAAAGTACTATGTCCAACCCAGGGACAGTAAGCCAAGCTAGCCTTTTAACCGCGAAGCTTTCGTCATGTGCAGCTACAGAGACTGTCGTGAGGCAGACTCCCCCTTGTCGACGAAGAGTTTAAAATGGTGGAATTTCTATCAGCGTCGCCGCTTCGTTCTACCGCGGGCAGACCACATCAATAATCAGTAGATAAGGTTGTCTTCATGTTGCTGTCTATCAATTCCGAGCCGCATGCTTTAGAGCTGGCAAGTTTTCAGCAACATATAACTTGAGTGGGTCACGAACGGGTCCACATATGAAATGCACAAGGCAGTGATAGAGCCTATGAGCCGAAGTTTCTCAAGTGCCGTTAATAGAACGCTGCACACAAAAACAATCAGAATAAAGAAGGTACGAAACAGCCTGTCCTTTGCACTTGTTCTTCCAACGACCGGACACTAACCACGAATTTCCGCTCGTATAACGCGAATATTTGGCTGCGATCGGCTATGGTCAAGTCGACTAAGCGTCTGTCACCGAATGGACCGGAGGTTCGAATCCCAGATCTACCGGCCACTTTAGTGGTAGATGGTGATGCGCTGTCGCCCGGCTCGTTACCTCACCTGACCTAGTGTGACATGTAGCTCTGTGAGGCCCCAGGTTTCAGAGTCATGGTTTCGATTTCCCCTTGTAGTAAATTTTACTGTCTGTGATGCATCCCCTTAGCAACATTTATGTGTGGAGCATATCATAAAATGAAACGCCATAGAGAAAAGGTGCGACAGGGAATAGTACTGTTTTCGGTAATTTCATCCTCCGATTGATGTAGGTAAATATGTGGGACGAGCAAACATATATTATTATCGATGTTTAAATTATCAAACTCAATTTAGAAGCCAGGAGGAAAGGGATGGAACCAGAAGACTTGGAGATTGAGACTAGTTTCAGCATCGTAAAAGTCGGAAGAACAAAATCTGATTGCATATGCTGTTGGTGAATAGCTACAAACAGCAGTCGCTCCCAACTCTTCGGGAAAAAACTTCTGCTGTTTGCACTACAATTTATCTTAGCGCCTTTGTGTTGTATCTCCTACCTCTTACATCTTAGCTGTTCATCACGATGACCGTCTCTCCAGCTGTTCCAAAACCTCACGGCCTAATCACGTGTCTCACTAACCGAGAATCGTTGTGTTGAAATGTTTACATGCGCAGTTAGCCTAAGAGAAGCAAAAATCATACGTTGGTTGCAATATTTGGTCCTGTATGATGCGAACAAATGTACCATCGATTGAGGAAGCCGAAAAATCTAAAAATGATAAGACTGAACATAATTTACACGATTTTAATTGAAATATCTTCCAAGGTACAGCTAAATCTACCACAACCAGGCTCACCGCTAGTTGTGTGATGTTCTAGCAACTCATACGGCATGACTGTTTTAGTACGGTGGACTGTGTTCTAAACATGTGCAATCCGAATTTCGCCACGGTATTGCGAACAAGACCCTTCGGTTTGAACTCAGATCCCCTTTACACCGTACTAACAGCCGCACGTAGTGCGTATGTGAAAGTCATCACGATTTTTGCATGGACACTGAGTGATCTAAACAGATAAACGTCCCTCCCTCTATGACAATTTGTTACGATTAACTTTGCAACCAAAGGATCACGGGATCATGGTATATCTTGTTTCCCAATGACTACTACTAGTGAGCATGTCTTTGGATCATCACTGTGGTTCCTGAGAAAAATCAAACAAGTCCTGAATAGTTTCAGACAAGGTTGTCAGACTCATGGAGCGACGTTGCCAATTTTGGAAAGGCCATGTATGGGCCTCAACACAGATCTGGTGCAAGCTCACACATATAAGTAGTTATGTTATTGACTTGGCTGTCCGTTAACTAAAGCTTACTAAATCGGCTTCCATTACAAATTCTCGTGGAGCACCAAACAATTAAACTAGTTCCACCGACAGCCGGCATGGAGAAATAAGGTACTGCGATCACATGTATGATGTTTCGATTCCACAGTTGATCTCAGTGAACTGACTTGCAGGAAGACCTTCCGCTGTCTTTATTTCATTCAGCGCAAATTCACATATGGTGGCGATACTCACATATATCAAAAACGATAATAACATCTAACTTCGCTTGTGGCTGCTGTTATGTGGGCCCACCAAAGCTGCGTTCAAGCCATGGCGTTCTGTTCCCGAAGCGGCCTTCGGCTTAGGGAACTATGTGTCCATGTTTAGTTGAGTCAAACCGTCGCTCATTCTGATATGTAGCGCTCCATTCGTTTTCACTTTGCCCATGGCCCTGGCAGTCCATGTTTAAAACTTCCACGGTTCAATGAGTTGAACCGGTAACAGTTGCTCATAAATAGAGCCTTTCGAAGTGTACTATTTTACGAAAACAGTTGATGCACGATAGACTAGAATAGTTGTATTTATTGATGTAAACGTATGAGAATCTGGAAACTTGAATTGGATATTCCTGCTGGAATTTTCCCAGTGCTTAGTTGCGCAGTTTTGGTGGTAACCTTCCGTCCTTAATATAGCTTTGGGTTCTGAATTCATTTTTGGTCGTCCTGGCTGTTCATTCAAGGGAGGACATCTTAGGAACAAATCTATCCAATTGGTACTGAAGAACCGGGCCTAAGTAGTCTTAATCAATTTACGTGACTAAGCAATAAACATTCTAAAAACCCATCAAAATGGTATTGGTATTGAGCAGATTCAGGTAACTGTGGCCTGGTTGGAATGTCATTATTTTCTCACTTAGATTTCTCATGCCGCAGGTAACTTCGAATTAGAAAATTTATACTTAAAATTTACACACACAGTGGTAAAATTACAATTCAAAACTCACTGTTTTTATAGTTAACTGAGATGTCAACTGTGCGCGCGTCTTTTTTTTATCTTTTATCGTTTTTGCTTCATTTATTAATGAAATAAAAATGTACATTTTATTTTCCGAATGTTGACACGCTATTCTTCGGTGGAAACCGTACCATCTATTTTCACGAGACTTGAAATTTCCGAGCGCAGTGCGTCGCATGTAGCGAATTGATGATGGTGATGATGATGATGATAATGACTATGATTCGGATGATGATGAT
>LUCM01008881.1:63243-75922 GCA_008360955.1 Fasciolopsis buskii | reverse complement strand
AACAACCTCTGGGTTGTGAACCATAGTATTGTTATTTTCTTTTTTTAGTCCTCAGAAATACATTTTCGAATGCATCTAGGTCACATTTTCATTCTCTTTTGAAGTCATAATGTATTCCTAAATATTTAAGTCTTAAAAATGTGCTTCTTTGTCATTATTCACAAGTTTCGCAAAGGTTACCTTAGCGGGACAGACTCACTGGCAAGGGGAATTTATAACGAAGGGGTTGAACCCGAGCATATGAGCGAGCAATCGGGTCTCATTGACGTGGACGATACGAAAACAACATCACTGTAGAAACATACAACAAATTTGATACTAACTGATAAAGCGTATGTCCGGAAGCAAAAACGAACCATTTCCACGTCAAAGCTGGAAGAAGTTGCACATTCTGAATTCCACCACGCAAATATCTTCCTTATTTTCTGACTACGACAGACATAAGGGAAGCAAAGAGACGAACATCTAACACGTAACACCCTGTTTCCCGCACGGTGAATTTAGCCAGGGAGCTGTCCTTTAATCATCACTTCCGCAAGACTTTAAAAAATACCTACAGTGCTCTTAAGAACTATCTCGGGCAATCCTTCTAAGCTCTCGAGGTGAGGAGCTTCACTGGTGACTTGCTTGATTGATATTATAACATTTAATTGGAGATATTGAGAAGTAGTTGACAGCTCGTTCGCGTATGCACATACATCTACTTAAACTAACTAAAGAGTAACAACACCACCAATAGTGTGAATTTGCGCATTCGTGCTGGACACATCTCGCTCTTTCATGTAGCTTCCAGTAGTGTCGCAGAGTGCACAAACTAGTCGGCCCGCCTACGGGATGTCAATATAGCGGCTTCACATTCATCTATTTCATCCCAGGTATACTCATCATCATCGCGTAAAAAATGATCACCTCCATTCATTCCCTCTGAATCCATAGTCATAGGTAATCCATCATTTCATTCATCATCCACATCAATTGTAATCTGCGCCCTCTAACCAAATGCAGGACGGTAGCCCCAAACTTAACGCGCCTTCGCGGAAATTTCACACGTCTACCGTGAGAAATATAATGAACTGGCTATACGGTTTCCACCGAAGAATACGCGTGTCCAATCATTCCGAAAAAATACGAAAATGCACATGTACAAGTTATATCATAATTTCAATTAATAACATGTGTTAGAAATTCAGACAGAGTATAAAATGCACTAGCACCTGGATATAGAAAGGAGCAGCGTGCAGCTACGCCAGGGATAAGAGCATGTCGACCGCAGGGCGACTAGACACAGTCTTGACTCGTATTCACAGTTACACTATCAAAGCCAATCCCACTGAGAGATATCTTGAAATTGTATACCAATCTATATTACACCAAATGAATCTCCGTGTGTGTAAACATTCCTCCTAATGTTATTCTAACCATATATCTAATTTCTAATTTGAGAGAGTATTCACCGATGCCGGACATGCATGAAATAGCTCACCAAGAGCTGACAAAATAATGACATTCCAGGACACAGTCCGCGTCCTGGAGCGAGGTATTAAACCTGAAATAAGTGTGAACTCATAGGTCTACTCAACCAATACCTATTTTGATGGTTTCTTTAGATATCGCTCTTTATTATTGCCGTAGTCACTAATGTAATACCCGTGTTGTGCACTCTAACCGACTAACTTAGACCTGGGACGCGCGGTCTTCTTTTCATTAAGCATCTCAATTACGAGCATCTGAGCAATCATATAGTTTCAGAAAGGTATGTCCTACTTTAGCCTAATTTCGCCTTCATCATGATATGATATTTCTTCATGCTCGCAAGTGAACACCAAAATGCATAATCCTCACGCAACCAACGCTCTATATTCATCAGGACGCCGATATATGGTTTCACCAGACGCGTAGAACTGCACGCAGAAAAACGTCGACCCCGAGAGGTACACTGGGAGAAGTATGTGTCAACAGTGTCAGGACTATAATTCAATCAATCATCAAACCCTCGTCTTAATCCGTATAGCACCCACCATACACGAAATCTACAAAGAGATCATTATAATTCCACCCTACAATGCCCTATTTATCGACACAAGTCATGATTGTCGGCGGTTTGGCTGCAATTTTACCATTCCTTGCTACACTGAGGCCATTTATTTGAATCCTATTTCTTGTCAACTTCCCAATGATGATCCGTCTTTAGGTGTTACAGTCCCCTTACCAAAAATACAGACCTTTTATTCCTTGTGACGAAACATGCTAATGATGTTAGTTCAATTATTTTTACTGTTGCTATTGAATGCGTCCATGTTCATATCTAAGATAAAAATCAGCTGGCTGCGCAGTGCGCGTCTCAATCCTATCGCAAACAACTTGTTTTTTTGATAATAATTACACTACACTATAGCGGTAGTACAGATTGGTGGAACGGAAGTGGTCTTTCAGGGATAGTAAATCTAGTTTAACGTTCCTGGATGTAAATATTTACCGAACAAAACAAAATCGGGAACAAACAACAAACCCTTTACCAAATGCGCAAAGGCATAGAAACCAAACAGGCACCTGATGCAGGTCATTCCAAACCACAAAGCACCAATCTAGACTAACCAAACTCGGATTGGATTTGATCAGTCTAGTTCCCATCGTGATATAAAACATCCAATTACCTTCTGGATGAACACGGAACAAACCTTCTATGCCATAGCTGTGCTAGACTGGCTGTCTTTCTCATCATTACCACGACTCTAAGCTCATCCTGCATTTCTGGAGGCGAGCTGTTGACTTTTGCGTTGATCCTTAACTCTGTTTATACTTATCCGTAATGACAATTATCAAAATTCTACTTACCAGATGAGCACCTGCCAGACTAAGCAGAAAACACCCAATATGCATCTACGATGTCAGCGTTTGTTTGCAAAAAGATCAAATTAGGGTTCTAAAGTTATAATGAATTCCATTGGGATAGGTGTAATCGATTCTTATGCTTGGTCTCATAGCTTATAGCCACACTCGGTAAATTGGCGCTAGGTTGAATGGGCTATAAAACTGACAATACATGAATTAATCTTTTAGTTTGCCTTACTCGTTGTTGCGATGGTCTCAGAGTCGTTTCTGTGCTCCTGCCAGGGCTTATTACAAAATTCTGAATCTTGCGTGCTTTCTTTGATGAATCGATTTTATGGAATACGTGTAAGCCTTTTATAGTAAAGTTTCACCTGGCGATAGCTTATTTTGACTGGTACTTAAATTTTTATGGAGATAAATTGAGAATCGTCGGTTGTTATTTTAGCTTGTGGGTGATAACCACGCCCCAGCCCTAACTGACACCAAAATGATACTTACGATTGTGCTAAACCGCGGTGTAATGAATGAAGACTCATAGTAGCGTTGGATACCACGTCTTACGTCTTTCTAATAGTATGGGATATACATCCAATGTTTCTGACTCCTGCTGTTAGTGCTTAATCATACAAGGATCCGTAATATAGGTTGTCAGATACATTTTGCAATGAGGTCAGTTATCCAGGAATAATGGACTTGATACATGACAAAGACTAATGACAATGGTATTCCATCCCATTCACTCAGAGCAAAAGGTCAACAGTAACATGACCCAGCCAGACTCGTTGTGCTTCGGTCATCAGCATACGAATCATGGTTCAATATGCGGAGCCTCCTTAGAATTAGATTTGTTGCCAAATGTTTTCAATGTGGGTCGTACAATTCTCTGTTCAGCATGATTTAGGTCGTTAGTGGAGTGTGAAGCTACCGCGTTTGTACAACTCGTCTTTAGAAGTACAAATCACGTCGTTTGGAACCCATTGGTACCTCACATTAGCAGGAGTTCTTTGTGAAAGAGATGTAGTTCATCCGGCTCATTGTTTAATCCATAAAACGAATTTGCAGCACGAGGGTAAACTCCATGGACCAAGCGACATTCTTGTAAAAGAGAAATTGGGTTGGAAGCATCACGTAAGAGCTAGCTTCGCTGACCAGGTTTTTGAAAAGCTTTGCCGAGGAGAGAGTGGTGGTAGGTATACAGGAAAAGAGACGAAGGGAGGGGTGTTCACAGAAACTTTGCAGCCCGAGGTAAAAGATGTCTAGAAGCAGGAAGTGGTGACCACTTCCGGATAGAAACTTTTCGAGAATAAGCTAAGAAGTCTGAGAACGGGATTGGCGACGAAGGTCAGAGCATAGCTCGCTTGACGAACGAGCTCTGAGAATAGAAGCCACAGCCTAATAAGCGTTAGAAAAGGCAACACTGAAGCAACCGCCGACGATCGGCAAGTGATTGCCCGATCGGGTGCTAGTAAAAGGTCCTTAGTTAGCCGATATAATAATATATAATACATATCTATATTAACGGTTTGAAATTATAGCAAGAATGCGAAACAACAACAACCGTAGATATTAAAGCTACAACAGAAAATGTATTAGAAAAGAAGAAATAGTTAGAGAAGCCTTCACAATTCGTGAATGAAGGTCTTGTTAGCCACGTGCAACATCTCCCCCTGGTGTGATCCGACTCCCGAAGTTACTTAAACAACACGACTAGCTCCAACTGACTTACACACAAAGCGCAAAATACAGTCACAGGCCTGTTTGTCTTTGAAAAAGTATGTTGCATCTTGAAGTGCGAAGCGTTTAAGAAATGGGAGATACTTTTAATCTCTAAGTGATCCAACGTGGGTTGAGCTGCTGTACAGGTCATCAGAAAAGCGATATCAGAACATACTGCCACACAGCGCGCACAACAAACACACCAAAACAATCATACTCAACACAACAGCTAATTCCGGCTCAGACAACGTAAATCAGCACTCCGACTCCACACCAGCACGCATACCCGACACACACAACATCTACAAACCATACAACCACACATGTCCGCCGCCCTAAGTAATATAAAAACTATTCCTTGGGGGAAGTTCAGCTCCTAATTCGTCTAAAAGATTAAACAAAACGTTCTGTAGACATCCTCTTTGAAAAGTTGAATAGAACTGTGGAGATAATAGGACCGCCTATCATACTCCTCCGGAAGAAGACGGCGAAGGATGGTAAAATTTTAGCCATAAGCCTAGTCCGACCTGAGCGTATGACGACGGACAACTCCTTAGGACCGACCATTTTAGGTACTATTTTTCAACAAACTGTGTCATAAGTGCAGACGCTATCAGCAGAAATTCAAAGGCTGCGGGAATGCCTGAGAAAACTCAAGTTCGTTGGCCCTGAGAAGTAGACAGTGTTCTAAGTCCAGGTTTCAAATTTTGAGAACCCCAAACCACCAGGTCAAAAGTGCAACAATGTTCTCGGCCCCAAAAGGTTTTTTACTTTTTTTTATCTTTTTTTTTCCGCAGGCGAATTTGCAGCTTTGTGAATGAAAAAAGATGAAAGGAAAGATATAGGAGACGACGAGAACATAATGAGTCAGAAAAATAGATAAAAAGCAACTTTGGGATGCAGCTGAAGAGCGCTTAATTTGATATGAAAAGGGACCAGCAATAACGCAGAGTTTACCGACTAAGTATCTGTTTCGGCTCTAGAGCATTTGGAATCAGAACCGGGAATTAGGATAGAATGAGTAAGATGAACTACTGATGTTTAAGAGAAGTGGCAAGGAAGGAAAGCTTTCGGAAACATTGATTGTGTTTGAAATCTTGTTTATCGCGGCTCCACCATCTCTAGCGCCTCCAATCGGTCCGTCTCGAACTGTAATCCAAACCCGGCCCCTCTAGCCACTCAGCATGAAGTTTCGCTTTATTTTGTCAGATAAGATGGCTTATCTAGGTCCACACACGATACGCATTTCTTACTCGATTCCACTGTCTAACGGGTTCATTGTCTATTCTTTGGTCTTCATACCGGGAATGCCGCCCGCACTCGCCTCTGAGCGTGTCAATATTATCAGCACTATATCAAATAATCCGCAAGACTGGAGTGCCTGGACTGCTCCTTACTTGTCCTCAGCTTCTTGTTTGGTCCACTTCAAAGCCGTGTGCTTGTTCAACTGACCGTTTGGCAGTACTCTTGTTCTCTGGGTAATAGTCAATACTTCTCCTCATTATGAAGCAGTGGCCTTGAGGACTTTGGCATCCACACATAGCCTTTCCTCTCAATTGAAATCATTGACTGTGATATCAGGCGCCATGCGACTGGTTACATTTGCTGTTTCCTTTCTGCCCCTTCACTTAATCCATTTTAAGAATCCGTTTTCCAGCGTGAACGATGTTGAACTAATTCCACTGAAATAGCCCCTACTGAAAATTCCTGCACTTAGCTACTCACATTATCAACGGATCTTCTACTTAACCGAAAAAGATATCGTGCCGGGTTGAAACAGCTACCTTTTGAGTCCACTCAGCGGCCAGAATGTCTGTTCAATGTGCACTGAAGTACTAAACGATGCGCACCCTGTGTCACATAATATTCACCTAATTATGCTGTGTCGCCTTCTCGGTCTTGGATACACTGGTTTTCATTCCTGTAATGGTTTTAGATCAAAATAGTCGTGGGTGAGCTACACTGCTTGCAGATGGGCTTGTATCCATCAGTAACGTCTTTGATGAACACCGGCGCTAAGAACACGAAGGTGGTGTGGTCACTTTTCTAGAAAGCCGTTGAACCATTATTACATTCATAAATTGACTATTTGACTGGCACCAATTCTGATTTACTAGACACAGGAGCACCAATATAGCGAACTTGTGCATGTTCTCATTTTGCACAACAACGCAGTATCCTCTTGTCTTTTTTTTCGAATTCTTTTTCTTACCTCTACTCTAGAAAAGATTTATTACAAACCATCCCGGAGTAATCTCTCTCATCATATTACATGATTACAAGGTTATTTCAATCAATCATCATTATCATCATTGTCACTCATCATTACTTTCAGCGTTAAATAGCAAGGCAAGCCCACTGACGCTGCCATTCCCAGCGTTACATGTCTCTGCCAAAGAGTCATATCCAGGGGAACAGGGAAGTGAACCTACAACAGGCGGCAAAAGCTAAGATACTGCCTGCAGCACACCACGGCACAACAGTCTAACTGTAAAACGCACGTGTTTTTTCCCTCAATTCTGATTCGATAGGCAATGACACAAACGCATCGCCACTGTTCGCGGTTCACTGCATATCTTCAGTGTCTCCCAGAGCTCTAGTTGACGAGTCTTTCGGACGCACAACCACGAAGGCGTGAGACGCCTACTTTTACCTAAGCTTCGCTGTACATTTTCTCATCCCACGTTGCCATGTCATCTGTTTTATGGCCTCCAATGGCTTCTTCACATTTCTTGGGAGGAACCCAAAAATAGGGACAGACAAGGTAAGACGAGTTGTTCGCTAAACGCAACACGTGACCCAACCAGCGTAGTCTATAAAGTTTCATACGTTGAAAACAAGCTTATTTTCAGAAAGTGGCAACCCAATCCAAGATTCCTACTAACTATTACTCACACCGGTCCTCAATCCCTCCTAGCCATAACTACGTGAACATCGTTGTGAATAACCTCTAACCGACGAACATCGCCACCAACAGCATACTCCACTATCGCACCGTAAACAGAACTGAATGAGTGAGCTGCGCATGTGGCAGAATGTTGAGTTCCGGGCATATCGCACGCTTGCATGCATGTTTCAGTTACTCTGTGATTCCAGTTTGCTTGTTTTTGGATAAAACATTTGTGCATTGAGAAACATTGTTGACAAAGTTGGAAGCAACAATCGTCCCAGGGATAAGAAGCTAAGAGTTCGCGAAAACCTTTCCATTTGGGTGGACTGTTGCGCCAACTTTTTGTTCATTCCTCCAGATACTACTTACAATTCATATATAATATTATAAAATATATAGTATATACATATAACCTGACGACGCGACAATAACCGCGAAACCGGTCGTGTCTCCCGCTAATTTTTTTACGCAATCAGATACTACTTCCTGCTTATATATCTTCATATAATGACGTATATTCTGGGGCATTTCTCCCTCTTCTAAAGGTTGGCTCAGCCAACTGATCAAAGAATGTATCACAACGATCACAAGTTTTGATTCTTCTGTGACTCTTCGCCGAAGAGCTTCCATGCACCACTCTGTTTGCTAACAGATCTCGATTACTGGTGCGAAGATATTCAATCAATTCGGAGTGGTACAAGTATGTGGCGAATGGTTGGACAAGAGAGCATCGGGTTACGCATACCTGACAGCGAATAACCGCGAAACACGTCGTGTCTCCCGGGCTAATTTTGTTTACGCCTCAGAATACTTACTTCCTGCTTATATATATATATATATATATATATATATAATATCTCACATGCATAATCTCCCACCCAGGAACCTTGTTCTGTGTGACAGGAAGTTTGAGATGGATCGGGATCAATATTTGGGTATCACAGTTCGTGGATCCCTTATTTGTCCTGTGTGGGTTAGACAATGCCAACCTACCGAACGATGGCGCTGGAAGCGCAAGATGCTATAGTTTTAGTCACTGGTATTTACACGAGTAAACAGCGAGTTCCAGAAGCATGCGACCCGTTTCGCGAATATTGCTGCTCGTCAGGCGTGCGTGCCCTTTGTTTCCACGGTACAATGGGATGTCACAGTTATGATCCCACAAATTTATTCGTCATCCGTACGCAGTGCTGTTCTACAACTATTGTTCTACTTAGAACTTACAATCGGACTGTTCAAGTATGTAAATGAGTTGATGCAGGAGCACCGTGCACATATGCCTGATTGGCAGCAATAACATCAAAATCGTTCATGTGCTTCCGGAACTGTTTATCCGTGTACATATTACTGACAGTATAGTATATATTATATCATACTCGGTACTATATATATATATATATATATGTATACATATGATTTAAATAAAACAATTTGGCGAACTAGCTTCGTTTTCAGTGATTGTACTCATGCCAATTACAATCACTATATCCTCTTCTTGACATAAAAATTTCACTATAGGAAGGATTGGATTAGTCGATACAATTGGGTGGGGAAGGAGTTTGTGGTGTTACATGCATAACCTGCATACCAGGAATGTTGTTGTGTTGGTTGCAAACGCGAAAGTTCACAACAGAGATGGGGCTGAACAATGAAATAGCTGTCTTAGCATGTTCTATGACTAAGTGTCGAGAAAGGATGGCTCATTTCCGGCGATCAGTACACCGGAAGCCACATGGGAATGGACAATACATCAAACTTCCACAGTTTGGTACCTCTATGTGAAAAGGCACTTAAATTAGATTTCTGATTGCCAGGAAAAAGATTGCACGGAAATACGCTTGATAGCCGACTGCAGACGGTCAGAAGAGTATTCACCGAAAATGGTTCCCATTAGATTAAATCGACAAGATGTTGGAGACAGAACAGGAAGTTCATAGGAGGGTGACGGTGAAGACGAAAGCCATATACATTCCTGTTATTCAAAGGTGACACGCTTAGCAGAGACCAGCAGACGAGACTGACTAGTGCTATCCAATAAGACATTCTAACGCAGCAAGCTTCGTATCTTGTTCAAATCCCGCCTTAGTGTCTTACGGTTGCAAACAAAAGTCCTGATTCTGCAAGAGCAGCTTTATTGTTCCATATGGGTCGGCGTTGATTGTTCTTTGTTTTTCTCTTCGGACTGCACGGATTGGTTCTCTGCTGCGTGTTCCATGGTTTTCGTGGACGCATGTCCTGTGGAAATTAAGGCCGCTTCTGTGTTATCCAACAGTCGAGTGTACGGCAAAGTTCCGGTGAGCTCGGGGTCAAGACAGGTGAGAAGTTCGTATATCTGCTCATCAGTCAGGTAGACACCAGTTCCTTCACGGAGAATCTCACGGAATACTGGCGCTTCCACGCGACCCTGTCCGTCCTGGTCGGCTTTTTGCATGGAACGTCGCATCCGATTCCACTGTAGGTGGGGAATCTTAGATGAAAATCCGGTAAAAGATTTGATTGTGTTGGAGTGGCCTTGAATCAAGCATTGTTGTGAAACAATTCACAGATTTTTTCCAGGACATAAAATAGACTTAGCAAGACACGAGTCAATGGAATACTCGTTTCCAAATGTTAGAGCTATTAGCTCAGTATCCTACCAGCCTAATTAATACGGATGATTGGTTTACTCGTTGCCCGGGGCGTTACCACTGGCTTTTTCGGGAGTGGGTAAATGCATCTTGAACTGAAATCTATTCAGCTACATTACTTGCGTATGCACACAGACAAACACAGCATGCGCGCTACCACCACATTGCTTATGCTCATCAAATTCTCATCTGATCGTCCACTTTGTTATCATATGGTAAATTCTCGTTTGTTATAATCAAAATCACTCGATGCCTGCAAACGTAAACTTAGTTCGTTCAGGAAACGATTTTTCGCCAAGCGAACTGTTATTGTGGCTTACAACGATCGGTTCATAACACATCAAATCATCGAATTTTCTATGCGCTTGATCGTTGATAACCAAAAGAACCATTTACAAGTTTAAGCTTTTTGTAAAGCTCGTGTGATGGTCGGTGAAAAAGCGCATTTGATCTGATTGAATTTAGAAGAGTTTAGGAACTTAGACGTTCTGATCCGGTTATACGTTAAATCGATGGATTCCGTGAAACTAGTCATCATGTGATCTCAACGCTTAAGTCGTTGTTAGGGGCCTATGGATGCACTGTACTTCCGTTGGTGGAACTTTACCACATACACTTCTTCTATCAGTAGAGGTTGGTTGCCATGCGTCAGCGGCTCGTGGTCCTGCACAACCAGTGACCAATAGGCGGACCATCATGTCGTGAAGTTCAACACATCATTGAGAGCCTTCCCGGTGACGTATTGGCTAGGACGCTCGACTGATTTTTGATCGCTCAGTGTTCACGACCCAGTTCAGTTGTGGTTGATATGCCTTACTGATGATTCCTAACAAAATAAAACGGTTTTTCTATGCTGAGTGTTGACATCACATGATGGATAGTTTTGTTAACTAACTTTTAGGGCTCACATGTTACAGTTGAGGTGAACAGTTAGTAATTCAAGCTACTACTTGCGAAATTGTTTTCGACGAACTATAGATCATCGCGTGGATGCTTTCGAGGGTACACCATTGACAGCTAACAGCATACGCATGCATGTGGTTATGTACAACCCAACTGATGATTCTAGTATGCATACAATCAGAATGCGGCTGCATGTGAGACACCGGTTGAAATCATGTATAATTCAGTAATTTTACCTTCCTCGCCTTTTAATTCACGTTTGCCACGAAGTAGATTAAAACAAACAGAAAAAAAAACAAATTGCCACCAATGTTGACAGAACAGTGATGTTTCCCTTCTCAGTTGTTGATTGATGATTATTTCTACTCAGTGAAGTTTGACACATTATGGAACATGCTGGACCCGGTTTTGTGACAACTAATGACAGTCTTCCATTAAAGGAAATTATACATTCAGAGTTTGATTTTACTAAGCTAAATGTACTAATCCAAAGTTATACCTGACTGGACACATTTTTAAACCAAAGTTAGTAAAATTATCCATGAACGCTGAATTTGAAACTGATTTGTTTTCACATATCGCCTGTAGGTACCTAATGCATAACAGTTTTCTGGAATATGTCCACTTCGACCGGGAAACTGGAGCACCGAAAGAAGCGAGCAAATCGGAGACCTATCTTCGGAATTGTCTCTCATCAGCCGATTCTTTATGTGATGAGGAAGAACCAATCCCTCTAGTTTTCAAGTAACACAACCGAACATGGTTAAATGGCGAGGCAAATAATGCTACGAGCTTCCGATTGATGGTTGTGGATAATGCAAAAATAGAAAAACAGGAACCAACAGAATCATTGTAAATCTTGGACACGTGATAAACAAAGGCAAGTCAGTGATTTATCTATTCAATGTTTAGAGTGCACGCGTTAATGTAATGGCACCCACATAAACGCAAAGCTGACTTGTTCTTAGTCTTAGTAACAACACAATCATTCACGGTGGAGACCATACATTTTCAATCAGTTTAACTATTCAGCCTGCCCAATTGATATTCGCCACAAATCCAATACATTGTAAGTTAGTTTCCACTCATCCATAGGAAATGTCCCCTTTTCTAATGGCAAACTTTTCGAGTGTTCCGATATAGAATTTTCACCACCAGTGACCGGAAGAAATCTAGCATGTTTAGCCTAATAAGGCTAACAATGAACATAGTGATACGAGACTGCAATTCCAAAACAAAACTTAAGTTGACTTTGTCTGGAATGTGAACCTCCAATTTGGCCCTGTTCCGACGCTTTGTAGCACCGAATTATTGGCAATCGCTTGTGGGGGAAGCCGCGGGTTTTGCCCAACGATAATTATAAAGATAACCTCGGCAGCGGTAGGTGTCTGTACAGGTCGCCCGCGTGTAAGTGTATGGCAATGTATGTGCTTGTGTTTACGTGGGTATGAGTGTGTGTTTGAGGCATGCAGACTAGCGTGCAATTAAATTACCATCCAATATTCTGACCTCTATTTATCTTCGCCAATCGGTTTATCAACAAGTTGACAAAGTTTTGCTTTTTTCAATCTTGAATTTGTTACATCGACAACAACAACAACAACAATAACAACAACAACAACAACAACAATAACAACAACAACAACAATAACAATAACTGCAACAACAACTACTACTACATTGAATTCGTCAGATTTCATCTTTTCAATCA
>LUCM01008881.1:44901-63233 GCA_008360955.1 Fasciolopsis buskii | reverse complement strand
GTTCCGACGCTTTGTAGCACCGAATTATTGGCAATCGCTTGTGGGGGAAGCCGCGGGTTTTGCCCAACGATAATTATAAAGATAACCTCGGCAGCGGTAGGTGTCTGTACAGGTCGCCCGCGTGTAAGTGTATGGCAATGTATGTGCTTGTGTTTACGTGGGTATGAGTGTGTGTTTGAGGCATGCAGACTAGCGTGCAATTAAATTACCATCCAATATTCTGACCTCTATTTATCTTCGCCAATCGGTTTATCAACAAGTTGACAAAGTTTTGCTTTTTTCAATCTTGAATTTGTTACATCGACAACAACAACAACAACAATAACAACAACAACAACAATAACAATAACTGCAACAACAACTACTACTACATTGAATTCGTCAGATTTCATCTTTTCAATCACTTTGACACCCTTAGATTAATCCCACCAGTAGCGGTTATAAAGACCATGCTTCGTTGGTCTTTGAATACGAACAGCCGTGAGGTGATTTTCTACCTTGCACGAAACCTGACGGTCATTTGCATCTCAGATGTAAAAAAGATGAAATTGACTTGCGGTCTTTATATCAGTTCAACTGTGATACACCTAAATTACGGGGTCAACAATCGTTACTGCTACGCTTGTTCATGTTTAAATTCCGACAAAAGTCAACGAAGCATTACTAATCAACTCACTCGTTTCTTCACGCCAAGTTTTGGGAACATGTCTGTCAGACTTGGTGTGTTCTGGATACGATAAAATGGTCTGGGACGTGTTTCGCAAGCTTTTATCCGAGCGGCGTGATTAAGCAAGCGCTCTCGTTTACGTGCAAACGGTTTGAGCATCTCCAAATAGCACACTCTTGGACCACGTAAATTTGAAAAAAAGTGGAATACAAGGTGATACTACTGCTGTTAGCGATAATATTGCGTGCTCACTTCACCTAATATTAATTCGAATAAACGCCAGTTGCGATCCTAGTACATTTGAATAAAATTGTGCAAGTAAATTCGGCACTGCCTACTTAATACTACTTAATGCATGCAATTGATTTTGAATAAATACCTCAAGAATAGTCATTTGGTATATCCTGGGTCTTGTGTATACACGAGGAGTAATACCAGCTGTTATTAGGCTTGTGCACAGGTTGTCTGTCGAGAAAGGATCACTATTTCGGTAGGCAGCCGTTAGTACTCATCACATAAGTGGCCCTGGGTAGGTAGTACTAGTGTTGAGAAAGTGATGGGTTTTCACTTGACAAGCATTCTCTCTATAACATATCATATAGGTGCGCTAACACCTGTGACATGGAAACTGAGGTCCTTCATTCGATAAAGTTTCAATCCTTTGTCTACGTTTCCGATATTGTTATTCAACCGAGGCTTACAGATCAAATTTTCCGGTTGTACTCTCTCCTGCTATAACCGAAAATGTTTTGTCCCTGATTTGACATTATCAAAACCTGGACTATCGAACACTAGATTCCAGTGGTTAGCAAATATCGTATACTGCTTTACTGCCTTGAATATCAGAACTCGGACTGGATCCTCTCAGCGTAACCCCTAGTTTGATCTGAACAGCTGAGCCGTACACAATACCCTGCAGAGGAACCACAGATGTGACCGAAAATCAATAACGTGAAGGAGCAGCGTGAAAGAGTCGGTACTTTTGATGAACATTTCTTTTTCTATTCTGTTTATCATATATTATTTTTCTTTTTTTCCAACGGTTTACGTGACACTGGATAATGTTCATGCAAACAATAAACAAAAATGGATAACTTACATGTCGTTATTTTGTTGATCGTATTTCTTCGCCAACTCCATAATTTCATCCGGAGTAAGTGATGGGCACAGTTCAGACAGAATGGTTCCAAATTGATCCTTGTGTACGAATCCATTGTGCTGTTTGTCCATACCAGTGAATTCCTCTAACAGGCGATTGTAATACAGATCAATCTGGATCAATACCAAAAAAGACCCCGGATTACGGTAGTCCTTGAGTGTTGTCGGACCGAGGGCTGAGACAAAAGCGTCCGTATGTTTTCAATTTTATTTTAACCCTATTGAAAATTACTTATAACCTCGATAAGTGGAATGAGAGAAGAACGATTGACCTGAGTGAAGATTCTTTCTTCAGAGAGAGCGAAATGCTACTATCATGGTCAGTCACACTGCCCAAAAAGATTGCAGACACAGTAAGTCGGTATGGACAATTGTCGGTACACATGATTGGAATCAGAGCTCTGTAACCAAGACCCAACTTCCGGCTTGAATTTTGGAGATGAGTAATGCATTTAATAATGCGAGTAACCTAGTCTACACCGCACTGGTAACAGTTTTGCTTGAGCCGGGTTTCAGCTATTCCAGGCAATACTGACGAATGGCTTCCGACTACATCCTAGTTCTGCAACCGACTTTGACCTACAATAAGGAGGCAACACAACGAACAACATACACGTTAGATACAAGCTGCGATAAGAAAAGTTTCCAAACCCTTGCGCGCTCCACTAACAGCCAGATCTGTGGGCACTAAAAATCTCATTTCATTAATCAGACGAATGATTGAGACAAGTTCCCTTTGTTTTTTATATACACGCTAAGCTCACCGAAGGAAACTTGCGCTTGGTAGACCGTCACACGGGTGACTGAGATAAACCTGTCTCACACTGTCACGCAGGGTCAGAGATCATACCAGCCTTAGAGAGAGTCGCGAAAATGATCTACTGACTTCAATGGAATGTCGATCAGTGTTTTTCAACTCCCGGGGAGCATAGACCTTCAACTCTGGAACTTTCAACCGATTTTTCTGTATTATGAGTAGGCTGTGAGGCTCCGGCGTCATAATAGGTGCAGAGGAAGCTAGCGTAGAAAGAAATGGTCTCCCACTTTTATTCCATTCTTCAGCTTTTCCTTTTTGCGTGCACGCTTATTAGCACGATTGGCTTTCGGCACCGTTGTCTTTTCTTCTTCTCTCTTCTGACGTTGTTCAGTAATGAAACGACGGTGTACATGATTTTCGGGAACTGGGTCACATCAAACGAACGGGTAGTAGGCAAGAAAGTGGGAGGATTTGAACTTATCCCTTTCAGGTCGGACCGCCTGATCACTTCGTTGGTTGTAGTCGCCTTGAAACCCTGGGACAATAGTTGGATCTGATCCATCGATCAACACAGGGTTAAAGGAGCAACACGGCTGTGAAGGTTTATTAAAGACATATTTGAAGGTTTTGAAGTTTTCAATGAAACGAAATAATGAAATCACAAAATAGTTCAACTTTCTGCTTTTAGACCTACGAACCCTTCGCCTGTACTTATAAGAATTGTCCGACGCAAAATGGATTCTTAAAGTGATTTCCCCATGATTTTGCAAATCGGTGTTGCTTGTAGCTCTAGTTTTGTATTTCCATAAGATTCTCATTTCTGTGCTTGTTGTTCATATCGCGTATTTGGTTTGAGCGGCTTGATCTTTTCAGCTTTAGACCAATCAAAACACCAAGCCCAACGATTTGAGCCTCATGAATCGCTTTTCATTTCTCTTTAGGGCAAATTCTCATCTTTTTCCTTCCGAAAACTTACTCGGCTTCCTCGAACGAGGTGCAATTCTCCCAACATTTTGCGAAAACAACAGTGGTTCGGCTATTTTCAACCTGTGTGAAAAATTTTTGATCTCAGGGTCAGAGATACCTATGGTGTGTGAGATATAAGCACAACAGTTTTTCATGACTGTTTGAAAGGTCCCGAAGAAAAAAATTCACGAGGTCTTACTCACTCGCAGTAGTGTTGCAACGTAACGATGACCGCCCCATTCACGTTGCGGACTCAGTTCCAGGGAATCGTCTTGTTCAGAACAGACAATGGCCGTGGGTGCGACATTAGTGCCTTCTCTGAACTTCCGCCTGTCTTTATATTCTGTGCCCTCTAAGCGTTATGCCAACTGATGGTTGCATGTTTGGTCGTGCCTTATCGCGTCTAACCTTTCTATTAGTTTTTACTTCCGTTCTTCGTCACCGGTTAGGTACTGTGGAATTAAACGTTGACACTCGTGTTACTATGGTTATGGATGTGTGGCGATTTTCCCGATATAGTGATGGGGATTCTTTCTCCCACTTCGACTAACCTCCTGTTGTCATGTTTTGCTGATTATTGAAGCTGCTATATATACTAAAACTAACCATATCTGAATTACAAACAGGGTTAAATGCAAGGTCACATATGAGTTGAATAACGTGTGCCGTTTGGAAACTTGCCTTTGATCGGAGTGAATCTTTGATCATGCATGAGACTCCGTTCAGTCGATTCGAGCACGGTCTCAGATCCGAATCTCCCATGCGGGGAGGAACAAGTTTTGAATTTGGATAAGCCGCCTCGGATTTATTGTAAAGAAAATGGCGGAAGAATTCATGCAATGTGATCATTTGTTTCGCACCCGTGAACAAAAATGGCCACAGCAAACGGGTCTCACCCCGGGTAATTTCCGGTTCCATTTGAAGACTGAAATTTTGGACGGTGATAATGTCCGGTTATACAAAGATGTGTGCAACGGATTCGAATCAGATTACAATGTTACCTGGTAGTGCGTTAAGAAATTAGTAAATCGTTTTACGTCGCCATTTTGTAACTGAATAAGAATGACGTCTTGTAATAGAGTTGACGAGATCATAAAAGTTGACTTACCACTGTAGCAGTTGATAAAATTGTTCCACGTTAATGCGACCGGAGTTGTACACGTCTATTTCGTGAAATTTTTCCTCGACTCTTCTCGCTCGTAGATGCACTAGGTCTCGGATGACTGCACGCAAGTGCCCAACCGAACGTCTAGGTGACGGCCGTATTGCTGTTTCACTTAACTGATTTTTGTCGAAATCGTCTGAACAGACTTTTGTCGGAGGGTCGTGTTGTGCACACTGAATTTGCGTAAAAGATCCGGAAGTGTATGTTGATAATGACTCATCTGAGTAACTGGTGATAGTTTGGTGTCTTTTATAACAGTTGCATCCCACCACCATGCATACAAAATAGTCCTGGGAGTTAGTAGTTATATCAAACAATCGTAATCTCAGATCATAAATTGCTGTTCATCTGTACAGCCTCGTCTGATTCATATTGCTTTTGCGTTATTGTTCGAACTTGGCCGTTGGCAAATAACAGTAACAAAAGAAACGGATGGGACAAGCAAAATGTAAAATGCCAACGATCATATATCTGGATATAATGACATATTCATTATGCACGATAAGTCATTTGCATCGTCGCCTCAATTCATACATGTAGCTTAAAAACTGGGAGTCGTCAGTGATGCAGACCAGGCAATTACTGGCGTCAAGCTTCCAGCCGCTTTAGTACTATGCTATGTTAATGAATCTCCGTTTAGATGACTAGTAGGCAATTTATTGCTCACTTAACATGATGACCACACGAATCCTCACTCCATGCTGCGTCTGATAAAAAGGAAAACAAGATAACCGTGTTGTTTTCCTTCGTTTGGCCTGACCGTCCATGAAAAAACGTGAGTGGTATTTCTGGTGAGATCAACGGTGCGATAGTCTGCCCAAGTACTGCGGATCGGCATTGCGATTTGGACAATCCACTTTGGCAAATAGTGACATTCAAAAGAACGTGTGCGTGAACGTATCCTGCATTGACATCTACTCACAACGGTCAATTGTTGATGAAAAGAGCACCGCGAATTGCCAATTCATATGCGGTGTATGTGGCTGCCAGAAGCGTGAATTTTTTACTTCAGCCGATGGTGAGCATTGCAAGAAAGTCGTAAATAGCGATTTACTACTTTGGTAATTGTTAGTAACCGATTCGGCATAAAGTAAAGCACGAGCTTGTAGACGAAAGTCATCGTTGTTCCATTCACAATTCGCAACGTGGGTATTAGTGCGCCGAAGGATATTTGGTGGACTAAACACAAAAGTCCTTATAACATTACAAAACAACACACCTGCAAAGGTATCCGATTAGTAGAAATAGCAAGTAAATTATTTATTGCCATAAAGTCGTAAAAGGTTTCTGAGTAGTAGTCTGGAGCAAGCAAAAGTTGCCAAATAAAGGATAAAAACTGCGAAATTCGGGTTCTACCATTTCGAAGACAAGTTAACTCGAACCCAATGAAGCCCACGTGCTGCAGAGTGTACTGTCAAGGATGGAGTGGGCTAACTTCGCTCAACTAATATCGGAGTTGCTAAATTTTCCATGATAGAATGATTGAATATGGGATCATTGCGGAAATGGACGCGTAAATGGTTGATCTTTTCTACACCTAATTAAATTTCCCAAATAAATCTGAAAAATTCGTTTCGCATCAAATCACTACACCCCGTAAGTGCGAGCAAAATGTTTTTCATTTTGCAATAAATGCAATCTTAAATCTTCGTTTACCCCGGAAGTTTAGGTTTGATTATTTGTGTATTTCGCTGCATATTCTGGGATGAAATTATCACGAATCTTGTCAAGTGACTCTGGTGCACCAATATCAGGTGAAGATGAGTCAGTCTTTCACACTCTTGGAGACTCACTCGAATGCCTCAATACTATCTTTATTGTCGAACAACTGGCACCTGCACGCAATACACTTTGACAATGAGACGCCATGTGCTGCGTATACGGGACAATTGTCATTCATTTTGACTTATGTTAACTCATGCGGTTGGTTGTTCATTATCATTTTGAGACCTACTGATCAGGTGTTGTATGCTGTCGGCTGAACTTAGTGGGATTCAGCTCAGTGGATCTCTATTCACGGTTTCACATTTCGGATAAGGACACTTGCAAATTTCTTCTGGAGACTTTTCGATTTCATTTAACTTGGCCATTCTGACGGAATAAAACATCTGACAGGCTAGTTCGCCGACAAATTACTGAAAGTTCTACTAAGAAAGCTGAAGATGGGGCGAGCAATACAAACAAGTCGAAGAAAACCTTCTAGAATGGAAGGCAAGTTACTTGTAGGAATCACTGAATCGGTACTCTCCCAAGGTGACTGCGCATAGAAATTTTGGCTGGGCGTGATCGTTTATCTATTTCCATAAATACTATTATGGGAGTACAAATGAGCATTTTTGATACTATTTAGAAAAAAACATTACACCCTTTGGGAAAATGCCAAATAATCAGGATTTGGAGAATGTCCTGACAATAGCTTAGGGTAAATTACTAGTACTATTCACAAACAGGGCCAAAATAAATTATTTTTCAAGAGTCGGTGTTCCTGCTGCCAGCGGCTAAATTACGAGATAATGATTATAAACCACTGACCTCCTCCTGTGACACTATCGGTAATGGTCCAGCGAATCGTGCATCCGTCATGACCAAAATGGTCAGAGGTTTGAGTTCATATTTGAGTGGTCACTAAGATGGCAGATGGCATTTCGCTGAACTCAATTCGTTACCACACTTCAACTAGTGGAATCCTACGCAGGCCTATCCCGGTTTAAAGTTCGAGGTCATTGTTGCCAGTTTTCTTATCATCCATGCGTGTACGAAGAAGTTAGAGGTCATGTCCTTTCTATCGCATTCATGTATCAAGTATGTAATGAACAAACAAATATGTACTTTCTCTCCAGTGGTGCACGACCACGGGACAGGTGACTGCTCTACAAATCAGATGCCATGCCAACGCCAAATAGGGACAATTTCTAATCATCCAACAGTAAAATAGCACCAAATCGATCGTTAGTCAGCCAACCTTCTAAAGCTGCCATACGACCGGGCAATGACATTCTGTACAATACCGAGGGTACTTTCGGCCAAATCGCATTCGAGTTATCTAGTTTGTGAGTTGTTAAATGGCAGGATCGAAGTTCAAGCGGACCGTTCAATTCACAAAACTAAACTTTGAAGAACAGGCCGTAGTTAAAACTACTTAATGGCTACAGCTCCGTATCAACCTTTCACACCGTGGATCAAATATCACCAAATTCGTTATACGTGACACTATTACAATGCTTTTTGAAACATTCAATGAAACATCCAGTGGAACATTGAAGTGCATACGCCCAAAGCCGCATTCCGAAGCAGGGCTTATTTGGCGTCTATGGATTTGGCCAATTTACTGAGGTTTATGCGGAGTGGTTTTTTCCTTTACTTCCTTTATTAATGAAATAACAGTGCACATCATTTTTCAGGAAGGAGGCTGCGTCCAGCAGAGGGCTTCCAAGTGGGGAAGTTGACCGGTGATGGTAAGACTCAAACCCGCCACCTTCACGTCCAAACGCCGTGACCCTATCCGCTTGGTTACTGCCGACCAAGGGTCAAACTCGCCTTCTACACGTTCACTCGCAATACCGATTCATCACTCGCTTTGCCGATTGTGAGCATTCCGAAATTATTTAACGAGCAACTCTAAATGATATAATTTCCAAACATGGAATTCAGAATTTCTGGTTTCCGTAAGACAAACGTCAGCATCACAAGCTGGACGTTAACGGACAGATCATGGAAATGCGCAATGAGTCACTCATTGCTTCAGAAAATTCTCCCTGCAAAATAGTCAAATAGAAAGACGGAGCACATGAATTTTACAGGACGATAATTGGGACTAGATCGATCGGTACCAAATAGAGTGTATCACGTTATCTGGCTAACAGCGCCAGCTACTTTGTAGACTGCCGAGAAGCATCTATCGTAAAGAGGTCAAGGGGGCAAAGATTTCACATAAATAACAATTTAATACCCCACCAAACAACCCAAATTGGACTGTTTTTCTAGTATCAATCTACCCCCAAAATCCGACTCGATCTACTAACCGGTGACGAGAGCAGATAGTACCCGGAGATCATATCGGACTTGTTGTCTGATTTCGCACTAAATTTTCTCATGTAAAGGGGTCACTAATCTGATGAGCTGTCTTGCTAAAAGGATATGTTGGGATCACCATTTGACTATAATTCATTACCAATATATATTCATCATCTATTCTCGGATCGGTCATTTCCGAACAATGTGAACTTGCCTGAGCTAGGGAATTCGAAACGGGGCACCATGATGGGCTTATACATAAGAGAAATTGACGGGGTTCAAATAGTTGAAACTTTCAAAGGGTACGTGCTCGAAACTAAGTAGCTGAATTAGCATATCTGGATTACACTATGAAGCCAATAATCAGCTATCTGGTTCAAATAAAAAGAGAAAAGTTCAGACAATTCCACTTAAGGCACAGATAAAAAATCATAACAAACAGAACTGGGTCGGAAAATTGAGCAAGGAAAGAACAAAATGATTTAATAATTTTCATTTAAACAGTGAAGTAGCAGCACACATGACAATCGAAGTAGGATTAGACAACCGCCAATAGTAATACATTTCAGCATTCAGTCGTATGAAAATTCGGTTTCGTCATACACAAGAAGAAATAAGAAAACTGCAAAGCCATCAGGTTGCGTACATGATTGCATCCACCTACGACATTCATACTACTCGACGAATCATTCTAGACAAATATGGAGTAGTCGATGCATTTTTCATTCACATAGGCCAGCAATAAACTATGCCAGTTTAGTACCAATCCCATGGAAAACACTCCATGCCATTTAGATGGCAGTGGGATCAGTGAGGGATTTGTGCTTGCGAAAAACAAACAGAAGATCTGCGCGTCACTCGTTGTGTGTCAATCCGGTGCTCTATGAACGGGTACATGTGAGTGATCCAACCATGATTTTTCCCAATCAATTCTGTGATTCACGAAAAGTCGCGGTCATGGTTGTTTTTATCAAACAAAATGCATCCATGTCATTCGTATCCCGAATCGCTTGACATGACAAGAACTCTGTATCCCATGCAGTTGGGAAATAAATGTACCGAATGCATGTAGACGTACTAATGTTGGAAGATGTGGCGCCACGACAAATCCAAACACATCCGAAAGAAACTCATTTTGAGATGAACCTATGCGAATTTACGAAAGGTCATCTGATAATTTTTTCTTATGTTTGGACAACCAGACAGAGATTTGAACAGCATCCCAACGAGAATATGACCGAAATGATTAGAAATGTCACGGACTGGCTGCACGGTAGAACCCGGTCAATGTGCGCCATTAAACCACCCTGGAATTAGATGTCCGCGGAGTGAAAAATAATATTGTTTTATTAGGATCAGTTTCGGATGTCCAGATAGGCATCGTCGAGGTCTTCATTGTGAATGCCGATCACTACCAACGGTCGTCCAGTATGCAGACCTGGGAACGAGAACATCTGATTTCCTTCCTAACCACCGCAGTGATAGTCACCATGAGTTTTACGATTTGCTTCAGTGAACAATTGGTGTTGATCTTACTATTCACTCATGTAATTTCGAAGAACTTTGTCACACGTTAGATGAGAGCAATAAATTATGCCGATTAACCATCCCCCCGATTTCAAACGGGCAGCGTTTACTTTGCGAGAAACTGTATCAGTGAGCATTGAGTGTATTGAATTCAGTATGATGATTCGAATCGTGTTAACGTGTACCCAATAGATCTTCGAGACATTTTTTTGCACTGCTAGCAATGTGCGGTCTATTCTCTCAACACAGATCGGTAAACCACATCATTTGATGCTATATATAGGAGACAATGAAGAAAAGTTCGAATAATGACACCATATGTTTCGTTATCGATAATTGGGCCAAAACTCCATCACTTTCCGGTTATATTCTTTGTTGATAGCAGCAAGTAGAATCACACTGTCCCTTTATCAATATTATGGTCGGCATACGATTGTTATCAAATATTATCCAACAGCTAGAGAAAGCAGTGCACTACTTAGACAGAGCCATTCCATCGCAGAAGTATTTTGGCCAAATTTATTTCGGTCTATCTATCATCACAAGGGTTGAATGATCAATGAACCGATTAAGACAACGCATGAAACAAGACTGATTTTTACAATTTTCGGAATCAAAGAGGGATAAAATTTCGAGTTCGATGCGGAATGCAGAGTTGTACAGGCTTCATCTGAAGTGCAGATAATTGCTCACATGCAGATGCCCATCTAAAATATCTTGGAATTTATTGGTAGCGTGTATCCGTGCTAAATTGTTGTCACTAAGATTCCCGTATGGACCGTAAAATATGGATTAAGTTATTGAATTGTTTTTACAGTGTAAGCAGCGGAAGGAACTATTCATTGATAACGTACTTGGCTGGACTTTGTCGTGGTTATCCATTTAGTCTACAGTGCAACACAGCTGTCACAAGACAAGTTCTTTAGTCCCTTGCATTCAATCTTGTTTAGGTAAACCTGAATGCCAACACAATTTCTGTATTGAAATCGAAAATTAAGTGTTCACACATATAGGAGAGCGGACTAATAAATGCATTACAAATCATCAATGACAGAAACATTTTGGTCTGGAACACAGAGAATGTAATATACATTAGGGCAATTTAGGGTTTATTGGTTTGAAAGTTGTTCACGGCCAGTAAGCCATCGTCAAAATTCAATGATAGCAAACCACTAACCAGAAAGCAGACCTAGTTGGCCAAAATACGCAAATATAAACGCAAAATCGTGGGCAATACGATTTTGAGGAAGATATGGGGTTCAGAAATAATGAGAGGTAATTCGCAATATAATTAATGAGTTTGAGCAAGTCGCCTTATGGATATTTCACTGCGCCAAGAATTTAATTGCTCCCATGTCCTTTTCCAGAGTTTCCATGTCAAAATTAGATAAAACTAAGAAATGATATCAGCAAAGTTGTAACAGATGAATTTAACGAATCCTAAAGTGAACTGTGAATTCACCACAAATCTACGTATAAATACCACCAAATCAAACCGAAATTTCCAGACTTCACTGTTATTTCGAAACCTCGAGTCACGGGCAGTTGATAATTGACTAGGTTAGTTAGTCCAATGAGAACGCAATAATTGCCCTGAGTTTAGGGTCAAAAGAAATAAGTTTATTCGCAGTGAGGAAATTCGAAAAATTTGTGCAAGGGCAGCTTGTTGTTGCTGACTGCTTCACAACTCTGCCGAACATGCTTGTTCCCGTAATATATGCCCGTGACAACGAGTGAATGTTGGATTGTACGTGGTCCACATATGTGCCATTAAATATGAAAACAATTCCAACTCTTGGATCTCAGCCAATCAAAATGAATCTTTTTGCCGAAAGAAAACCGTGGGAAGACAGTTCCCATTGTGTTTGGAATGTTTGAATTTGAATCAATAATCCAGAACTAGAACATCAAACAGTGTCCATGGTTATGACGTGTGGGCATGAATTAGAGACATCCGTATTTGGTTTTAAACGTTGGAAATTAGCTGTCATTAATCCACGAACCACGGCAATACCAGTGGACCAAGCAAAATATTAGATAATCGATACATCGATCATCAGTCCGTACCAATACTGATATCAACGCAAAATGACAAGAATCGAACGTGGAAAACATTGAATTTGTTTTCAGAATGAAAAATCCATCTTCTTGTTTGGAGTAACCAATCAAATTTTAGCCTCTCCTCTTGGTCAAATCCCGGCCGACTGGGCTATTGTGAGAACGGTTCATTTGCGTGGTTGGAAGATGCAACTTACTGAAGCCATGAGTGGATTGGATGACATCGATCTTATCGAAATGAAAAAATGGATATTGCACGGTTGAGTAATGTGAACCATTAATATTGAAAGTTATGGAGAAATTACAAGAACAGAGGTTCCACCTTAATGGGGTTTTAATGGCGCTACATTTCACTAGAAAATGGAAAATAATTTATTGAAACAGTATAAATCCGAAGCTGAGTCAGTTCGATTCAGTACCCATTCACCGCTGTTAAATCCTATGGAAAACATGCATGATGAGCTTAGGTTGAAACTGTAGAATCGTATGTAAGCCGGTTGCTCAGCAGTGTCGCACGTGCTTCATGATCGTACGGTAATCCAGATGGACTGGTGGGTGCCATTTTTGGAGAAATCTGTCAGAAATGCTATCAGTCACTTTCATCGTTTTTTGCGCTCAAATTTTGTCGGAAATACTGAGCCATTAACATTGAAAGTTATGGAGAAATTAAAAGACCCGAAGCTCCAATACGTATTTGCGTAAATCAATCCATTTGAGGGATGAAACGTTATGGCGGAGATTTGATTGCGTTGCGTAAAATGTGATGTGGCTGTCATGTCTGCCGTTTATCATGAATTTTGCAAACCTCACTCTAGATGGTATTTTAAAATAGACAATATGTAGTGCAAAATTGTTAGTTTCAGTACATGGTATGTAGAATTGTGAGTATATTTAATCATGTCGACTCCGCTTAAATATTTTGACTTCATCAGACCAAATAAATGACCATAGCTGTGGAGTCCAAGTTCAATTGATTATGTCAGTTCACTTGCCCAGGTAGGTCGTGTGAAATACACAACCAATTCATCTTGGCTAAATAAGCAGAGTTTCTCGTCGGCCTGTCCAATCAAAATCGAGATGAACCAAACTAGCAGAACCAAGCCGGCCAGCTTGTACCTGTTTGTGATTGCTTAATTACTTCGATCAGACAGCGGTTGAGGTAGTACATTTTCCAAATATAACAATTTCGAACCAGTTCTACTATCAGAATATGACCATTTTAAACAAAAAGTTCGGTTTTCGAAAATGCGCTTATTTCGTGATCGTTAATTCTTCCCGCATGCAAATTTGAGCAGCTCTTGATTATTGTCTCAGAGAGCAACGGTTCATTTTGTCAGTCTGCTGGAAGAAAAATAAAAAAACCTAATTCATGCAAACGCATTCGATCAATTTTCAACCGGGTCTGAAAATTCTTCATGAAATCTTGTGATCTGAAATACCAATGCGGTTTTTTAAACTACCTCTCTCATCATCAGCGCAGTGAATACATGATTCTGAGGAATTCATTCTCGGTGTCGTAAAGTCACATATCTTATCACTGCATCATTTCTCGCGTTATTATTGACTTATAAATGGGTTGATTTGGGATTACGCAGCAATCAACCAGGACAGGTTAATTTAGCTACAGAGCGCAGTAATTTGGAAAGGTCAGAATGAATTCTTTCACCTCTTGATTGGGTCAATGAAATATGGCCTTGAAAGTTTCGGTCAATTGGTCGAGATAGTTTACTAATGAATTATCACGTGCTAGCGAAAGTCTACACGGCAAATCGCGTGGCATGCGTTGAATGGTTCAGAGTTCGGACGAGAAAATAAATTTGAAGTTAACTCAACCAATAAAACAAACAATCAGTTTCGCTTGCCTCGTTGCTGCAATCTATGTTAGTCCACTATAGAGTTGTATAGTAGTTATTTATTTAGCAAACAAAGTGACTCAATCATATAATGAAGGTGAAAAATGAGCAATTTATTGGGGAATCTCCAAGTCATTCGACGACAAGTGACCAGTAATTGGTATCGGCTTGTGGAGAAGACAGGTTCAAAATGATTGTTTAGTTCATAATAGCAACTGCATTTTCCGAAACCTGACAGATATCTAATGGAATTTCGATCACTGTTTAGTTATGCACATGAAGCACATAATCAGTCACTTGGCAAATATTGTCACATGCTTCTCACCAGATCCCCGTTCACTAATTCCTAGTAACTTTTACATAGATCACAAATCGTCCATCCCCGAACCATCAATACACTCGTAATGAGCATACGATACCACGTCAAGAATTTGTACGATATCCCCACTTATCCAAAGTTTTTTCTCGTGATATCTGGTGGTGTCTAATCGTGCGTCGAGCTTTTGCAACAGCCATTCATTGCATTTGCGGAAGTGAGGGAAATTCGCGTGTACCCGAATATGAAGAAAGACGTAGTCTGAAAGATTGAAAACGCCGTCGACACAATTGACATTGACATTAACGAAGACCAACTTGATATTATAAAATGAAACTCATTCTACTTGTACTTCAAAAGCTTTGGGCTTCACTCTGTCACCTAATGTCGCGCTTTCTCCTCGACAAATATTTGTTCTCTTTGGCAAGCACACACAACTCAATCACTTCAACGTTGTTTGATTCTACAAGTGCTTGAGGGAAATGATCAGTGCCAAATGTGGCCTCGCGATTGCAATACGTCATTCAGCATCAAACAGTAACCCAAATTTGCTTCGAATTCGCATGCACTAATAAGTGAGGTCGCATCCACACCCCCACCTATTTGCATTTATACTTTCACGAATGAAAAACGTGCATCTTAGTTAGGGAAAAGTTGGCTGAGAAATTCAACCTGTCATGACGAGATTGTAAGTATACATTCATTTTCACATCCCAAGCACTACATGGATGGAACTATTAAGTTGGGAACAAAGTTCGTCGAAAACCATTCTCCAGGAATATACGATCTAAAAACGATTGGAAAACATTCATAAGAATCTGAAGCGTCAATATGAAGACAACATCTTTGATTCATCCTCATAGACTTTACTCACTGGAGGCTTCTGAGTGTTCACAGACAAAGGTGTTGTTCAGATATAAGATCACGTGCTTGACGAGCACTGAGTTGTTGTTGTTGTTGTTGTTGTTGTTGTTGTTGTTGTTGTTACTGACAAATGCGCTGTCACAGGTATTATAGGTGAACTGGGGGCTCATGTTCCGCCGAAATCTAGGCAACATCCTCTCACAATTACGTCCAAGGTTTTCCCCATATCCATCTAATGTGTTCCTGTTTAGCATTTAAGTATACTGGTCCAATTGAAGTTGATACAATTGTATTCGCATTCCACATGATACTTTGAATGTCACAGAATATCCCTGATTGTGCAGTTCTGTACACATTCGAAAAGTATAAACATGTTTCCGCGATACAATATGGCACAGTATCATCATTTTACGAGACTGATTAATATTACCATTCCTCGGTACACGGTCTTCTGGCTACACGGGTCAAAGTGCGGTTATACTGACTAAAGCTCCTGTGAAACAACTTATCAAAGATATAGACTTAAATTCCATGGCTTTTAATGATAAATCTAAGTTTGACATTTTCTGTGTTGTTTCGTTCTTGGGTAATGAGAATGCCTCAAACACTGCATGGTAATTGATGCACAATTGTATCGGCATCAAAACGCATGAACGCGTCATTTTATAAGTAATAAAACATCCTCCCGAATAACCCAGTCTAAAGGTGTCTAAATAAATCACGTTCAACAAGTATTTAGAATTTTCGACAAAATTTGAGCGCAAAAAACGATGAAAGTGACTGATAGCATTTCTGACAGATTTCTCCAAAAATGGCACCCACCAGTCCATCTGGATTACCGTACGATCATGAAGCACGTGCGACACTGCTGAGCAACCGGCTTACATACGATTCTACAGTTTCAACCTAAGCTCATCATGCATGTTTTCCATAGGATTTAACAGCGGTGAATGGGTACTGAATCGAACTGACTCAGCTTCGGATTTATACTGTTTCAATAAATTATTTTCCATTTTCTAGTGAAATGTAGCGCCATTAAAACCCCATTAAGGTGGAACCTCTGTTCTTGTAATTTCTCCATAACTTTCAATATTAATGGTTCACATTACTCAACCGTGCAATATCCATTTTTTCATTTCGATAAGATCGATGTCATCCAATCCACTCATGGCTTCAGTAAGTTGCATCTTCCAACCACGCAAATGAACCGTTCTCACAATAGCCCAGTCGGCCGGGATTTGACCAAGAGGAGAGGCTAAAATTTGATTGGTTACTCCAAACAAGAAGATGGATTTTTCATTCTGAAAACAAATTCAATGTTTTCCACGTTCGATTCTTGTCATTTTGCGTTGATATCAGTATTGGTACGGACTGATGATCGATGTATCGATTATCTAATTGCTGGTCACGGTATTGGCCGCTCGTGGATATAGTGACAGCTAATTCCAACGTTAAACAAATACGGATGTTTAATTCATCCACCGTCAACATGGCACTTTTTGATGTCTATTCTAGGATTTTATCAAATTCACATTCAAACACAATGGGAACTTCTTCACGGTTTTCTTTCGGCAAAAGATTCATTTTGATTGCTAGTATCCAAGAGTGAATTGTTTCATATTTAATGGCACATATGTGACCACGTACAATCCACATTCACTCGTGTCACGGGCCATTGTACGTGGAACAAAAAAAAGAAAAAAGGAAAAAAATTTTTTTTTCGCAGATTGAAGCAGTCCAGCAACACAGGCTTGGCCTTGCACAATATTTTTTCGAATATTCCCTCACGGCGAAAACAAACTTATTTCTTTTGACCCTAAACTCAGGGCAATTATTGCGTTCTCATTGGACTAACTAACCTAGTCAATTATCAACTGCCCGTGACTCGAGGTTTCGAAATAACAGTGAAGTCTGAAAAATTTTCGGTTGATTTTGGTGTATTTATAACGTAAAGAATATTTGTGGTGAATTCACAGTTCACTTTAGGATTCGTTAAATTCATCTGTTACAACTTTGCTGATATCATTTCTTAGTTTTATCTAATTTTGACATGGAAACGGAAAGAATGGAGCAATAATTCTGGCCATGAAATTCTAGCGACTTTCTAACTCATTAATATATTGAATTACTCTCATTTCTAACCCATATCTCCTCAAAATCGATGCCCACATTTTGCATTTGGCTTAATTTGGCCAAAACTACATTGCCTTTCTTGGTAGGTGGTGCTTCATTGAATTTTGACGTTTCACAAAAACGGATCTAACGCATGTTTCGATTTCCTCTTGTGTTCCCACAAATGTTTGTTATGATGGATTTTGGTAAATTCATTTTAAGTTGTTCTCTCTATAATGTTGAATCACGAATTTTTCATGGTCATCAAAAAATAGTTGCAATCAGTTTTACCTAAACAAGATGAAATCCAAGACTAAGAACTTCGTCTTGATGACAAGCTGTGTTTTGCCACTGTAGACTAAAATGGATAATCCACGGTACAAAAGTCCCAGCCAAAGGTACGTTTAATCAATGAAGATAGTTCCCTTCCGCTGCTTACACTGTAAACAATTAATATAATCCATATTACGTCATCGGAATCTTAAGTGGGGACAAACATGTTTAGCACGGATACACGCTACCAATAAATTCCAAGATATTTTAGATGGGCATCTGCATGTGAGCAATTATCTGCACTTCAGATAGCCGTACAACTCGCATCCGATCGACTCGAATTTATCCTCTGATTCCGAATTGTAAAAATCAGCTCTGTCCAATGCCGTTTTTTGTCTAATCGGTTCATTGATCATTCAACCCTTGTGATGATAGATAGACCGAAATAAATTTGGCAGATATACTCTGCGTGGAATGGCTTGCTAAGTTGCACTGCTTTCCTACTGTTGAAATATTTGATACAATCGTTGCACCTAGATATTGAAAAGACGTGAATTCTACTTGGCTACCAACAAGATAACCCGAAAGTGATGATTTGGGCA
>LUCM01008881.1:4321-44192 GCA_008360955.1 Fasciolopsis buskii | reverse complement strand
ATAGTTTATTGCTGGCCTATGTGAATGAAAAATGCATCGACTACTCCATATTTGTCTAGAATGATTCGTCGAGTAGTATGAATGTCGTAGGTGGATGCAATCATGTACGCAACCTGATGGTTTTGCTGTTATTTTTTGTGCCTTACCTAGATCTGAAATCAAATTTTGTCGCTTTTTACTTCCGTTTCATGAATTTGCACAATGTTTCACTATCGGTATTTCTTGTTTTTGTAGCCTCTGGACTGGTAAATTACAGTCACTTCTAAATCGAAATTGCAAGCGCGCTCTATGAGATTGAATTTTGTGTTTCTCCGCTCATTTCGTTGCACGTTGTTTAACGCCAATCATATAGCGGTTTTTATTTGTGACCAGCTTTGACGGATGGTTTGTGCGCACCGTTTATCGCTCCATCTAGGCCACTTTTCTTCGTTTGTCTTAGAGTCTTGTTAATATCTTAGGTCTGCAGAAACGTAATCTCTCGCAAATCCTTTTTTTCTATGTATGTGCCATTTGTAATCTAAATTGATGATTGTTTTCAGACTTTCTACATTCAGTTAATCTAAAGAAAGGTTACCAGCTTTTCCTAGAGATTTGACACGCTTACGGATGCCCACACCGACGCCCGAACACTTTGTGTAATTTGATTATGTAAAATAATAGAAAGAATGGCAATCACCTTGTTGGAAAATCGGCTTGTCCCATTATCTATGATGCACGCTTGTTCCAGGCTATAAAGTACCTACTTCACGTCATCAGGAATAACTAATTTGAATTACTGGACAGTCCTAGCGCTAGCAGCAAGAATGAACATGCTTTTTGGTTTCACTTGCTCCTTGCGACGATGCATTGATGACAAAAAAAATCCTTTTTCAGGAAGTTGTGATCAACTATGGAATTTCATTTTTCATCTTTTTGTTTCCTGTGTGAATGAAATCACAGTGTCTATCGTTTTCAGAAAGGGCATCACCGCGGACAATGGGCTGTCCGTTGGGGAATTCAATCGGGCGGTAGAAGATTTGGAACCCGGTTTGAGCTGTACAAATTTGACTGCAGGACTACTATCGATAAAGCAGAAAATCTGTTCTCAATGGTTTTTCTGTAGGATCTGTGACATCGAACCCTGGGTTCGAATATGGTCATTATTTCAGTGCCCCGAAAATTGTGATACAAGTATTTGTGCTCCCAATGAAATAGCGGTGGCTTTCGAAGCAATCTTCGGGCATTCTAACTGACTATTGCAGGCCCTGATGACACCATTTCAGCCAACTTCTTGGCGACTATTTCACGCACAGATTCTCAATAAAGGTATGTTTGCTACCTCAAGAGGCGATCCTCCAAAATGGGCTTAATTCAAATAAGTGATGAACTTTGTCGGTTAATACGATAATAACGTATGGAATCGTTTTGATGCCTACAGATTCCAACGAGAACAAGGTTGGATACAGACTAATTACTGCTCATCAAACTCCACTCTCTATCTGGTTGAGATTAGCCAAAGGAATGAAACCTGCCAAAACTGACCTCTAAACCCGTTTGTTTTCTTTTTGTTGCCAATAAGTAGACAAAATTGCTAAGCCGTTCACTTCTGATTGAGAAGAATGTTAAAAAACACTTCCTAAAACAATCTAGTTGCTATGTTCATCTCAATCATCTGGCCAGAATGACCTTGTTGTTTCACAAAGCCTTTTGATCGTTCATTTGCTTCAAAATGAACAGTTTTAAGTGTTCTGGAACTGGAAAGCAACCAATTAACGGATGATGACTCTTTTCACAACATGAAAATAAGACATCAACTGTACCTGATCTCCGATGCACATATGTTCGATGTTATGCTGACCATTCGCTAACAGAGAAGCACAGGTACTTTGTTTGCAAACTTGTAATGCGCTTGTAACTTACTTCTTCTATTGAAGAGTTTTCTTAACTTCGATTTGGCAACTGTTAATACATTTTGGTTTTTTCACAACTTTTGTATTTGATATGTTTAACCTGTACACACATCTTTATATGTGTATATGTATATGTATACATGATACTAAATTCTGACGCTACATGGGAAGAATGACGTCTGGATAGAATGAATCGTATTCGAAAATCAACCAGCCGTTGTCAGTAACGCTGCGTGACTCTCGAATTATGAAATTCATCTCGTAGGAAAAAGTGGAAACTGAAGTCCATTACCGTAAATAACAGACAGGCGCAGCTTTTCTCTACTCCCGAGGTGGTTAAGCAAAGCGAGGCAGATTGCAACTCAAGAGCGTATCAGAATTTCTTGCACACCGACCCAGCGGCCAGTTTAAGCTCTTTAATTTTAATGTTTGTGCATGCTTGCGTGGACGCATCAATGCACACACACAAACGCTCGTCAGCGCACAAACACACGCACGCACAAATCCCCTCCGAACTCGTGCTGTACAGTCAGTACTACAGTACCGGTATCTGCGTTGGAGACATCGGTTGGGCCAGTTCGCCTCAGGATTGGAGACAGCCGGTTTCGATGCCAAAAAACGAACACATACTTGTGCCGGTGACTCTTCAAGATGAACGAGGATAAACGTTTCCATGATCCTACCTTTCCAAAACGCGCAGCTGCCGTATGCCTCCCCCTGGCCTGTGGGCCGCTTGGTCAGTCTTATCGAAATCAAACGTACGCCATGCCAGAGAGCAAAAAGCATCAACAACTAACAAAAACGACAATTCGTATTGCTTGTTTTATACCATTTCATCCGCGATCCGTAAGAAATGAGTGTAACACGAATCTTGTCTCATTATACCCGGTTATGTTCTCCACAACCGTACTGAACTGGTCTCTATGGTCAGTTGATTTGAAAGTGCTACGATCTCGCCTCGACATGATCGGTCCTTTCCAATCGGCACGGTTAAGCCAAACTGGATATATGGATATGAACTGGAAAATATAGTCCAATGCCGATTGAATTAAAGCTTAGTGTACATGTTCGAAAAGATTCGGTTGTGCGAATTTCCAGATCAAATAGGGAACCAAGTGTTTGCTATTCATATTATTCAAGAATACGAGAATCATCGATGTAAAGGAAAAAAAAATCCTAACCAGCTGGGAAGAATATTCGAAATGTGCCGGTTTTGTATATTCAGAAAGTTTGTGTCGAATTGTATCCGATTCCTCAATATTTTCTAATGATCCCTCGTCGTATTCCATCACACTCCAATGGGGACGGAATAAACACGCAACTCTAGTCCAAATGACATGTGTAGTGTAACATTTGCGAATGGCTTCCAACAATTCGAGACAAACTACACTGGACCTAGGTAAAAAACAGTTCGTTCTGATGCGCCAAACAGGTAACCTATTCAGCGGAAATCTGGGTGACAATTTTATATCTCAGAGCGACGGAGAAAACGTTCGCAAATCGCAAAACCGTAATGGGGAATGATAAGCAGATGTTGCCGAGTGAGTACGCACACGAAAGCTTACCTTTTGCCACGTACAACCGGTTGTATCAAACAACGCGTTCAGACTTGACGGTCTGTAATGATGAGGAAGAATAGGAGAGTTTGGGAGGGTCGTTCTGACCTGGTTTTGTCAAAGCTGAAATATTAAAACCCGGCAAATTACGACTTATAGCATTGACAATATGCATTTGTTACCTACAGTAAAGATTTCATTAGCGGTGTTTAGAATAGCATCAAGCTAAATCACCTGAAATCAAGTTTGCAATTGCGTTATGTACTCGAAAACCGAGGTGGATTTTCAGCCTTCTACGTACGTATCTGTGGATGTGAAAATTTAGGCATTAGGTGAATGGAATAAATAAGATTATATTGGTTTCCTGTTCATCTTTGTCTTTCTTGATTTATGAACTGTGCATACAAATCGGTTTCCGTGGGCTGAGAATCGGAAGCCGCACTTACGAGTCATTTGCACCGTGGCAGTAGTTTAACCCTATTGTAAACTAGCGGCACGCGGCAGGTAAGCGGTGGTTGTGCAGAACTGCACGAAACTGTTGAATTTCGGTTTCTGGATTGTATACAGCATACAATCTACTGACAAGAGAACTTCTAGAAATGACTCAAGCAAATTTCTGGCCTAATGCAGTGGTGAGTTTGAGTCTTGGGGTGGCTAGAAATAGTGACAGACTAATAGGAATCTCTTGAAATTGGCAATTTATCCAATGGAAGTATGAGAGTTCAAACTGCGATGTGAAGCCTTTATTAAGGATTGTTTATTTACGTCCGTCGGTTTGCTTTGGGCAAAGAAAAATCTTCCGGGACAGATGCAGTCAATGTTACTAGGAAACAAGATCTATTGAACCCAAGAATAAGATTGTTTTAGAGTTCCCATCGCCCTGAGGCCGTAGGACTAAATAAATTGAGATTGCTCTGTTGAAGTCATGCGAATGGCACAAGGTATTCGCAAAACACGAAACAACTGATCTCCCAGATGGTAACTGTGATCAAATCCATCTGGTCAGATGTCTTTGACATGTCTTGCACTGAAGGAGTCACCTAGATTGGTGCTGAAATGTTTGCGATATAAACTTTAAGCTCAACGATCAGAAAACCAATAATCTGCACTACCATCAACACCACACTTTAAATCTATTGAATTTGTCTTCATTCTTTGAATTAGAGACAGAAAGTAAACATCCTTGACGAACGTTTCCACCTTAATTCCGAAGTACCACAAACGGTTGAGAGTCTAATCATCTCGTCTTAAGGAGAAAGTCCGGGATTTGCTGAAAGTGTGGTCATTCAAATTTCACACAAATGGTGCTAGAGTCACGTTCCACCAGGTGGCCGCTGTTACCTAACTAAATATGACAACTCTCCCGGCGTAGGATGCAGGTCGTGGAGCGTACAATTGATGCCAAACACACAAAGAAAATATCAAAGAGTACTACGCACGTGGAATCGAAGAGCCGCATAAATTCCGCGTATTGTATACTGCCTTCTGAGTCTAATGGTAGACGATCCAGTAGGGGCTGAAATTCCTCGTCCGTGTAGCGCAGGTCGAATTGTGTTTGCAGTATTGATCGAAAAGAGGTCGCAGTGACTGTGCCTTGTTTTCGCGTGTCAGACTCACTGTTTCGGTTTGTGAAAAACAATGAGTAAAGAAAAATAAGGAAGTTGTTAGAAGCATAGCACTTTGATCTTTAAAATAACACAAATTAAAATGTGATCAAAAAAACGAGTCGTCTGAGTTACACATTTTCTGTACGTTGTTAGTTCAACCGATTTTCCGTTGTCAGTGTTATGATTTGCTTGCGAGTAGATGGGAAATTTTCCCCCGGAATCACACGAATGATTTCGCGGTTGTCGCCGCTTGGAGACACAACATGTTCCTGTCCACCCATTTGTGTGTGAACCATACTACCGGACAGTAAAACCGATAGTTTTGGACGTTAAGTCCTCTTTCTCTAGGCTAGATTCGCTTAACCGATGAAACATTTGAGGGGAATCAACTTCTGATTGTTAGGTAGATTCAACATCTGTGCACAATATTAACTAATCAGATGATACTCTATTGTCAACTGAGTTTTCTAAACATTTTCCATTTTGCACTATGCTCATGACTAATTGAGAGTCAGCGCTCGATACGAGTTTCACCTCTTGTCATATTGCCTGTCTCGTGACACCTGGCGAATGCAGTTCATTTGTTTGTCTTTGATGCGATTAATGTTCCCATGAATTTGTGTGCCAGCAGGTAAATTTTCCCATATGCGCAACAATTAGGTCCCACTCGGGATAAATATGGTCACATTATTTGGGAAATGCCTTGAGAAAGACTACTCACGGTAGTCGAAACGCTGGCACATTACATCTACCAACAGCGCCATGTTATTAACGTTGTATCATATACAATCAAAGTCACCTTCCATTGCATATGAACTATAACGTTGTTTTTATTGCACGTGTGTCGTTCATGGAAATCAAGCGCTTATTTTAACCATAAATGTACATTCACTGACGATCTAAGGTGCAACTGCTCTGTCACTTATACACACGTAACGGTCGGCACTGAAACTGTTGGGTATCCGTCAGGGCAGCCAAATAACGATAGAACACCCTTTTCTTGCTCTGTCCCAAATTGTGGTTGAATAGGTGCAGTAGAATTCCGATGACTACTGAGTGAACTACATGCATATTACGGGTAAAAACAAAAAGAAAGGCGGGGTAGGGGGAACAATCGAATAACCCCGGTTTCATTAAATTCACATTAATTTTTTTTGCTTGGCTACTGCCTGGCCTTTATACACACACACACACTTGTTTGTGCATCGCTAACTGCGTGACAGTTTTTAAAAGGGATTAATGTGCTATTTTAACGATAACTTGAAACTCTGGGAGAAAGGCAGCTGTAATTGGGGCTTGATTTGCTGTTTGAAGCTGAACGATAATGATGGTGACGAAACAGTTTCAATGTCAGTGGTGTATAAACCCTACTGCTAGCTGGTTGCCTTAACTCAGACAAAATTTACGCCCAACTCAAAGCTAATCTAATTAGAGTAATTGTTCGCCTGCCTGTATCATCCATTTGCTCATCATGGGAGCATTGTACAGCAGTTTCATAACTCCGGCTTTTTAGACTTAACCAAACAGGACAGCGTACCCGGCATCATCTAATGTCGTGCAAGTGAAGCTGGCAGACTATGAACTGTTTGGCAAAGTTGAACGCTCGATATTAACGCGCATCCGTTAGTATCCCGATCGCTGAATCGTTCATTTCAAACTCACGTCCCGGTTTTGGCCCTGTCGAAATGTGTAACTGACAATTCCGAGTTAGCCTGATACACCAGTTGTACAGTGTATGTCTATGTTTTCTCTAATAATGAGTTTGGCCATGTTGTCACATAATGAATAATTATGTAAACAATACAATCTCGTGCTACTAAGACCGACTTGGCGGATTGATGTAGCTGGCGCTGCATCTTAGTCAATAACTCAAGGTCATTCATTTTCATTTTACTGCTCGGTGTTTTCTAATTAATAAATCAAAAATTAATATGACTAACCGATTCCGCAAAATGTGTTTAGAAAAGTACTGCTGAGTTATAAAGCAGTTAGATAGTTGATCATTTCAAACGGTTCACACTGCTGATGATATTGAATTAGCTTGGCAAAATTCGAACTGGGACATGATTGCCTTTGATTTGTTGATTTACGTGCAACCCGGTTACGTTTTTATTGCAACCTTGGAGATGACGAGGAAACGCACAACAAGCAGACGTTTAGTTTTTTGTCAGTTATCAGACGTCATGAGTTGCATGCAGCGGACAACTGTGCTTCCCTGTCTGCTGCCTAAACACGTTTTCAAAGTCTAACATGCGGGACCCTACAAAAATGACTGCGCAATAGCTTTCACTTTACGGAGAACGGGGCACCCATACGAATGGTTTGGCTAGGAGAAATAAAGCAAAGTTATCGTATTGAGCAGCCACAGGTCATTTGATAGTTGCCGCTTGATCCGGAGAGCTGAGAGTGACCTAGAGTCGAGACGACCGGTCGAAGGTTCGACAGTTTAGCGATCGCAGCAAGTAAGATTTTCAATTATTTAACATTCGGATAGCGAACGTTAGTGAAGTTGCCCTGATTTCGCGAGGTGTCAGCATTTTAACACCCCTGACTCCAGAGATCCGCTAGTAGAGATGAAAATTCCAATAAACTTCGGATTAGATGAAAACTTGTGCTTTTTGTTTGGAATATATATGAAGTAGAAGACAGATATGAATCCCTGCAATATAATGTAATTTACAAATGATTTATGCCACGGTTATAGGAACCCTACCTTTTGACCAATGTAATTTGGTTTGGAATTGCTGAATGTTCGTTAATTCGTCAAAAATCGCGAAGAGAACACAGCAGTTATCATGTGATTTTGGTTAATGCGCTTCCTAAAATAATGATCGATGACAGTATCATCCAGTACGCGGTTTCTTCGTCCCGTCAACTGAGATGACGTCATTTTCGTCCAGGTAACTTTGACTGATGAGAAAGTGACTTTTGCAGTCCGAAGGCAAAGGTGAAGGATCAACAGTTTCATTAATTTCGAGCACCTCAGGTTCTAATTGCAGTGATTGGCGCGTCGATCGTAAAGACTTCATCGTCAGACTGGATGGCATCGACCACGTCGTTGGCAATGTCCGTTTATGCCAATGGGTTTACGGATATATTCGAAGACTTTGGGTTCCCAACTCGACGGTTGTGTTTCGCTTGGACTCGACTAACCTGATAGTTGACTCTGTCGGACCGAAGCCTGTCCGGCATAAGTTGACCTTTAATTATACGCAAGCTTCTGTGGGAATAAAGCACCAAGTGCTCAAGAATTTCACGAAAAACTGGCAGCAAGAAGATGAAGAAATCAAATAACTCATACTAGACGTCATTCCTCTAGAATCAATGTGCAGCTTGTTCCCTGTTGACCGTCATACTTGCTGGCTGTGCAAGCATTAGTGCTGTCTGATACACCTACTCTGCTTTGGCTTACGTTGTTTTTTTTCTGTTTTCTTACTTTTCCAGTCGATCACACAGCCCATGTCGAAGACCCTTGTCATAGTACATGGTACAAAAGATGAAGTCCGAAAAAAATGTCCAGTTGCGAATCCAGGGTCGTTCAGTTAGTCCGAAGCCATAGGCAACGACAAGTCTGTGACGACTAAAAAATATTTCCACCTACACTTGTGTTGTGACCTAAGACAAGCCGTGTGACTTCTGTAATCTAAATGTGAATTGTACCATTAGAATCTATGGGAAATCTAGCAATTTGTGGGATCATCACAGTGAATCAAATTCTCTGACACTGATTGTCTTCTTAAGCAATGCGAAACAAAAGTTGAAAAATAACCATTATAGAATAACGATATGCCCAAATATTTAGATATTTTTTTTCTAATCGATATTCGTTATACCGTTTCATTTTTAATTGTGCTCAACAGTCTTCTTATTATGATGAAGACAGAGTCACGTGTTTGATTATCTAGCATCTCTGTAATTGGTCTAGAGTGCACAAAATGCTTCAATTCCACATTTACCATCCACATTACACGTGTCATTTCCTCCGCCATTCGGCAGATTTCAAGGGATTATGTTGCATGTATTCTGATGCTGCATTTTCCGTAACGAAACCCTTCAACATAACTAAACGACAAAAATAAAGCGCGACTAATCATTGTCCCGACTTACTTACAGAAATATTTGAATTAATTTCTTCTGGAAGCAAAAGAAATAAACCGGTCAGCGATGACTGTATTTAAAATCAAGCGATAGCCCGACTAGGACCGGGGCCATATTTGTCTTGCCTGTTTGAAACGAGTAGCCTACCGCTGCTTGACAAGGCATTCTCGGCGTATACCAGGACACACTTCAGACATCAAAGTGATATTTTATTTACCTTTCTAGATAGTCTAAGTTAGTCTGTATTTGTCAATTAGAAGCAGAATTCAGACGGATTAAACTATTAGGCATACCTGACAAGAATGGCAAAGGTAACTGGGTGGGACGACACTATTCCACCACTCTAATGGATACAGTTTAGTCAGACGTGGTGAACCGGTCACTTATTTACTTGAATCAGATGGTGACAAGTCACTGACAGCTATGGAGGTAAATACGAGTATATCCAAGGCTCGGGCAGCTTACGCTGGATTGAAGCACTTGTGGCGTCGGCCTGATATTTCACTGAAGTTGAAAGGTCGTGTGTACTGTGCCGCATTGCGCTCAGTTCTGTTGCACGGTTGCGAGACATAGAATGTTCGTGTGGGAGATGTTCGTCGGTTGGAGGTTTTCGACCATGGATGTCTACGTAGTATGGCTAGGATTGGATGGAGTGACCGGGTGAGTAATATTAAGGTTAGGAATCTGGTATTGGGTGCCACTTCTGAGAATAGCTTGTTTCAGCGTATGAAACTTAGCAGACTACGCTGGTTTAGTCATGTGTTGCGTGGTGCGTATGGCGAACACTCGTCTACCATACCGTGCCTTATTTTGTGTTCCTCCTAAGGAATGAAAGAAGCCATGTGGAGGCCGACAGATGACGTGGCAACGTGGGATGAGAAAATGTACAGCGAACTTAGATAAAGTAGGTGTCTCACGACTTCGTGGTTGGGGTTTTGGTCCAAAAGACTCATCAACAAGTTGGTTAGAGACACCGAATAATATGAGAACGAACCGCGATTAGCGGCGATCGTGTTGTCAATTTCTATAAAACTAGAGTAATCGATAGGGTGCGTTTGTACAGTTAGACTGTGTTTCGTGTGTTGGCTGCAGCAGCATCTTATCTTTTTCCGTCTGTGTAGGTTCACTCCCGGTTCCCGTTGGATATTCACTGTTTTTATAGAAACGTGTAACTTTGGGGAAAGGCAGCGGTCAGTGATACTTGCCTTGCTGTTTAACGCCGAATGATGATGATGCTGATGCGGTTACCTGGCTAGTTTGGACAAGTTTTCATAACTTTTGTGATTCATCCTCCTCTTTGTCAATCCCACACGAATCGTACACACACATACACACACGACAACATAAATAAAAACTTCACTAGGGTAAGTTATCGTCGTTCGGAGTCAGGTTTTAGTTTGACCTCATGAGTCTGTGGCAACATGCCAGGTGGTGATACAATCCGATCAAACAGGTTTTATATTCGGGAAGCAGGGAAACAAATAACCGAAGCCAACCGCCGTTTTAAAATAATTCGCCAGAACAAATAGGTTAACAGCAAAAATCGAGCAATTTTTCACGGTCTCAATGAGCTATCGCGCAAGCTTAACAATCAAGATGAATTGCTTATTATTATTTCCTGTTTTGTGGTTCAATTGTGCATTAGTCTTGGTAGATTTTGCTACAGACAGAGATGAACATAAAGCTAGAAGTGCAATATAACTTTCAATAATGTACTCGTTTAACGGGTGTCAGTTCATACGAAACACAAAGTATCGATCTCTGAATGTCGGTTAAAACAGGTTCATTATTGACTGGAGTGACGGAGAATAGCGCTTTGGTCAAACCTAAACACGTCGTCTCTTTGACCACGTAAGTGCTCATACGTCAATCCTTTGGCATCATACATTACCCATAACATCTACAACCGCACTCTAAAACAAATCACCTATATTGCCCGCCATCACCTTTCTCGACTGAATAAAACAATATCCCTTGTGTTTGACCGCGGTCATTTGAGCACAGGTCAAGAAGTTATTTGTCGTGATACGATTATAACTATGACCGTAATAGCCCTGTGTTTTGGCTACCGTCTCTCCTTTGTTTTTTGTTTATTTATGTTGTGTTTAAGAGGAATTCGTTAGTTTTTAGCCTCCTTATCTTGCGTTACTCGAATCAGTGCTTGTCAGGCCAGTTAACATTTGTGAACTTTGGGAAACTTTTAATAACAGTGAATGTATTGAGTCTCCTCGGTCAGTTTCAACCGCAGTTGTTCGCTAAAAATTAGCGTAGCCGGCCCGGGTACAGTGGAAGGCTTGGCGATTCTTAACAGGCCCAATGGGGCAAATACGTACAATGACCCCGGTGGTTTTTGATGATTAACTAGATTCACATGTTAAATAAAAAATCAAGGGAAATTTTTTCCCATTTCTAACTAATCAACGATTTTCAGGCAGATCAAATACCGGGGAATTTTTATGGTATACAAAAAATTTACCAAGTCAGCAAACCTGGCTAAATTGGTCTTGATCTTTTCACTTCATTTTGAACCCCACGATTATGATGTAAGGCACGAGCAAGGAATCATAATTTAGATTAACTTGGGCTACGTTGTTCGATTGAAAGGGGTTGTCTTTAACAGTTTTTGGCTTTTCTCCATCTTTAATGGAAAAGTTTCGTTGATTTAGCCAGTTTGGCATGTCATACATGGTCTGGTCTTAGAGGGGACGCACTTTCATTATATAAACTTCCAAACCATCGGTCTCCGTTTACCGTCATGTCTCCGTATTATTCTTTTGAAGGCATTTGTGAAACTTCTTGACTGCGGAAGCAGAAGACATAATATGGTTTTTCTAGAGGCTCACTGCAAAGTTTCAATTTCCAACTTGGTATGGAAAATTATGGAATATCGTGCAGCTGCTTCGTCCTTCGTTGGAATCGCCAGCGGTACATACCCGTCGCGCCGAAACCGGGACGCAAACACGGGATGCGCAAACGCGAGTCGGACGTCTTAATCATTACGGTGGCCCGGTTTACTGAACATCAACACTACATGATATAGCATCCAGATCCGTGATTAGCATTTGCATTCCACAGACCTTCACGGGGACCGCATGCACAAATCTCACTAACTTCTCAGTAGAAGGAAAAGACTATGCAAAACAGTACAGGAGTTTGCTACTTGACAGTTTGCAGTAGTATAAGACTTTATGTGATTTTCCCAGTAACGGAAATAAGCGCCATATCTAGCAGTGTTCAGCGAACCATTGATGATTATCCTGGTTGGCGCAATGGCTAAAGCGTCTGACTTAGTCGTTCATCCCGGATATGCATCCCAATTCAAATCCAATGCATAAGCACCACCGGTGACTCCTAGCAAGGATAAGTAAGTTGCAAAATGCTTCCGTGAATTTCACCGCGGTATTGACGTCGTGTGAAAAATCGCTTGTAGAAAGATAACTTGGGATATTCAAGATTTGTTCAAACTGCCTATGAGGATTCAACTTGTTCTGTTTAATTATTTTTTCCTATATTAGCTCATGTAATTGATTGCTTTGTTTTCAATGTTTCTAGAGGTCATTAATGACATTTTCTGCCACTTTGGGGAAAGTGATTGCCCCTTTAGTCAGCACCGTAACTTGGCTAGCTGGAGTAAACATTTTTTGTGCACATGATGCAATGCCCTTGAATTGCAAGAAAAATTTATCTCGAACTCATGCGATCTTAACGAATGCTAATGATGATTTGATGTGGCTGAATACTAGGGAGTCACTTCAAAGGTTTGAAGTTAGCACCATTCTAATTCCGGCATCATTTGGAAACGATGTCAGAATTGCTTCGGAGTTATGTTGAAACTAGTCGGCACTGTCCTTTAACTGACAGCGTGAGTAGCGTTTGTATCCGTCTGAAATCTGCTCCGTTCTGAATGCACATATTTTTTGAGTACCTACTTTCAGATGTACCAAATATACGTACATTGTTCTACAACCTGATGGTAAATGCTTTCTGAAGAAGTCTGGTGAGACAGATTCATGTTTCTACTCACTTTCGATTATTTTTGGCACAAATCTGAATAGCCATGCATAATTTCGAATTAAAGTGGGGAATGGTGCAGTTCTTTTGTTACCGTACATTGCGCCTCTATACAAAGTCACTTAGCAATGAAGAGTTTTGCCATGGGTTGCTGATTTAACAAAACAAAACGAGCAACTACTTTCTTACGGAAACAGAGTAAAATTATGGACTCCATGTCAACAAGGAAATGTATTCTGGTCCAACCCACTAGAGGAGTCAAACTGCAAACTTTAGTGGTTCGATCAACCACGATGGTGGAGAGAATTATGATGCACCTTTGAGACTGCGTCCTGATCATACCGCGTCCAGCCTGTGGCTGTTATCTCAACCGAAGTCATTCCAGCCAATCGACTATCGGTTTGTCTTTCATCCGACTGTGATTGAATTCAAATAGCAGTAAATGAGATCATTCTGCGCGACAGCGCTAGATTGGGAAACGCATGGGTCAATTTCAAACAATTATTCCCGGTTGATAAGGATTAAGCAGTCATTAGTTTCTCAAATGCTTCACATTTCCAGCAAAAAATCTGTTATCTAAACAGTTTTACTGTCTACTTTGCCAAACGCTCTGCACAGTATTCAGCAAGGTCGAATAAAGCAAGCAATCATGCAATCCTATTTACACCTTGTTGGCAACCAACTGCTTATGTTCAAGGAAAAGCTATTCTTTGTAAAGTTTTTCTTCTACCCAAAGTAAAACGGTCAGTAAGAGTTGAGAAAACATTCAAAGATATTTTCGGCTGTGTACTCGTGAATGAGGGCAAAGGAAAGAAGTATGAAAGTCATCTTTAGTGAAAAATGAGAAATACTTTGAAATTGCGTGAAAAGTCAAAATACTGGACGGTTAAATAAGAAGTGAGCTGAAATGCACGAAAGAAATGTTGGAAATGACGAACATTTTCTTGGTCACTGTAAAATTCAGTTTTGCATTCTGAAAAAAGTGCTATATAGTCCACAAGTCAGGGCTTGATGAACATGCCGCCACTAGCTGCGGTAGACGATTGGTGGGTATGACGTACTGAGGTAAGTTAGAAAAATAAATCTGACATTTTACGTAACCAAAAAGAACCAGTACGAGGTAGTCTAATTTAATGTCACCACTGTCGCATCCCGCTCGGTAGTTGTCATGTGTGTGTGTACGTGTGTTTGCCAGTTATCTGACAAACCGGAGCGCCATCCGGTAACATTTGATGGTCACCAGAGGCCTGATATACATCGATGAAGCAATAACAGAGCAGTAGCTGATTTGTGACAAGCGAACTTATGCCATCAGCCTAATCACCCTGACCACTGTACCCTTAGGCTGAACATGAACAATCGAAAACAATTGGACCTGAAACAGCTGGTAGATTGTGACATGTAGAGACTAACTCTTGCCTACTCTTCAGAAAGTCTAGTGAATTGCAGTTTTTAGCCACCCAAGTGATCCACATCAAACTGCTGCGGAGTAGAATCAACGGTAGGATCTCACTGTATCACTTGTTGATCATCTTGTCCATACATTTATTTCAATCAAGTTTTCTGTCTCAATTAGCACCGGTAAACGAACAATTAAATCAATTAGGAAAAAACAAAAATTATCTGGTGTACCAGAGTAAATGTTCACTATATCAAGCTCCTGACTAAGGCTAGGACGAGTGGATTGGTTACACCAAACAAAGCAACAGGGATCAAATCTCCACGGAAATCATATAAACTTGGTAAATTAAATTTAAATAATTTTTTGACAAAAGTTAACTTTTCTTCAACTTTGATAAGAACTATTCACCGAATAAGTGCCGTATTTCTTTAATTTTATCCAATTAGAACAAACGATTTAAGAACTGGTCTCATTTCTGGTTTACATCAAGCATCAGTGAATGAAACAGGAAGAAACAAATGACAAGGAACTCTTCAAGACCCATCTCTTTCAACGGTCATAATTAAAATAACACACACATGTATATATATATAATCAAAAATGTATACAAGCGGTGATTCAGTTCGCAACTCTTGGGATGAATATCCTTAGTCTTTTGGGTTCATTCCCCTTTTTGATGCTTTCATCTCGGGAAGCACCTCGAGAGCCTTCGGGCGAGCCACGGAAACCACACAATTCCACTGGTCACGAGAGACTACAATCCTGACCGTGCTATTCCCGGTTATCAGTTGGGCCGAATCTACGTACCTTGTTTGTCTGAACTAGTCCTCGACACTCGGAACTGCACTGTATTTCTACGTAACATTCTAAACTATTGGCCCAGTTTTAAATGATACCAATAGACCAGATTTGACGATAGATCACTGGCCAACAACATGCGATGACTTTATGCCTCATCCACTTGCTGGCACATGAATTCTAAGTTGGATTCATAGCAAAAACAAAGAAAATAGGAAATTTTCGCTGGATGCTACACTTATTGCATCCATGAAATTCCATCAAAGTGCTGTGGTGATTGTAAAGACTCACCATTTATTAAACAGTTACTCAGTCAAAAGAATCAAGGAATCAGACAACTATCACGGATTCGAACGATTAATTTTATTTCTGTTGTAAATCATTGCACGGATTTCTGTTTGCCTTAGTTATAGGTCAGGCAGACATGTTGATGCATCTCATTGGACCGCATTTGACAACTGGCCAGTTTACCTTTTTTTGTTCGCCTATAGAACATGCACTCCATCGGTTAAATTACCTGGACATCTAGGGGATCCGGGTAGTCTGATTTCACGGCTAGCATCAGAACGAAATGACAGACCGAATGAACTGTTACCTCACCACGAAATCTGGTATACCTATCCAAAAGCCGACTGGTAAATGGATTGCATTTCGTTGTCAATACTAAGTCACAGAATTCTTCCGTTATAGTACCACGGTCAGTGTAGTTGACTCATTAGATATTGTTACTGTACAATGACATCCCCGTTTAATCTGGTGAGTTTTCCCTATAGAATTCAATGGAAAGAAACGGTTTCCTTCATTCGAATTAACTGGAGACACTTGAAAAATGATGCAATCATTTAATACGAACATATGCCCTTTCAACAAGTCACAAATGAACATTTTAATGCCAGAAAACGTTTGGATTGTAAAAAACTTCCAAACTTTTCTTTGATAAGGAAACAATTTTGATTGAATTAGTATCAAAGTCTAGTACCGTATTTGCTTTTTCCGTTTGTCTAAGATTGATGCCAAGCTAGGGGCTTGGCTAGCTAATATCATGATGTGTTACGATATGAATGGATATACATACGTATAAACGGCTGTCATAAATAACGGTAAGCATATCTCATACATTTATCAAGTTTTTATCACATATTTCTGGACCGGAAGGTCAGAGGCCCTAGGCGCAAAAGGTTGAACCTGGTTTCATTGTTTGGGAGTCTAAACAGAACCGGGTCTTAATTGCCTACTTGTACTCGGTTACATCAATGGAACCTCACCCGTTTTGGGCCCCGTGCTCAATCGGGCTTGAATGATCAACAACATGTAATCCTCCCTTTTCCCGGGGACAAATGTTGAGTGAATCGCTAATTCTAATGGATGCACCAAATACCGTGACAGTACTGCGCACTCGTTATCAGCATTTGGTATTTCACGATCACAACGCCACTTTCGAGGCGCCTAAACTCGGTTTCCAGTCAAAGCACATCGATTGTCAGAAACGAGGAGATTATTCGGTTTTTTATCATTGGTGTGACGAGCATTCAGAAATAGGACGAAACTGACCTCGCACTAGATAAGGCCGCATTTGGATTGCAAAATTAAGCCGAAGTGGAAAAAAGTTCCCGAATTATTTAAAACGCACATGACAACAACCGGAATCGCAGGAACGACGAAAGTGAAAATTAATGGCTTGGTACCAAGAATAGGGAAGAGACCAAACACGAAATCTCTTCTTCGCACGAATGTCAGATGTCTGCGGAATGATACTGTTTGATTTTGATCTAACATTTTGGTTTATTTAATAGTTAGAGGTGTTGGTAATAAATGAGTGATTGCGGGAAACACCCTGTTATCCTATCATTATATTAAAGCTAATTGAAACCCGACATGATATGACCGTGAACTAGATGATGTTTTATTCCCACAGGGCAGTTCTGCAGCATTTTCTATGGGCCTAATCACGTTCGTCGAACCGGAGTGGTCTCAACGTGTGCTAGTGGGCCTATGAAATTCACAGGTATTATCCTGCCGTTTGTGTAGTAGCATGATACTAGAGTGAGACACATTAGACCGGAACAGTAAAACACGATATACGACTGAATAACTATCAGGCAAGCCAGCAAATAAATTTCAGCTAGTCGACGTTTTTAGGTACTCAGTTTTCGGGCAATATGGACATCGACGTTTGCCCTTAAATGGTAAAAAATACTACGAAGCAAATGCGATCATTCTCGAAAAGATGAAAAATTCCAGAAGTCGTCATGGCAACAAATCAGCTTGCACGGACAATGTTATCTCATGAGTGGCGATCAAATATTCAACTCAGATTCCATGCTTGCTTTAATTATTCCTTTCGGTCTCAATGGCCAGCAGTGACTGAGACCACATTGGACCACTTATCGCTTATTTAGTGTAATTGGCTAATGCACATGTTGGGTTCTCTTGGATAAAATTTCGAGTGGCTCGCTAACGGCTCTTTGTAAAGTTAGTACCACACTTAGCTTTCCGAGATAATCCACATTTGCCTGACTAAATCCCACCCATTTTGAATTCGTATGGTCCGCCGAAATCAGTCGTGAACGATTTTGCGGGTAAATGAATGACGGGAGCTCTAAATTGTCGGCTAACTTCAGATATTTATCTCAGATGACAATCAAACCAAATGGTCATAAATTTATTATTTTAATCCACATGTTCATAAGCCATCAAAATTGATCATTCGGCTAGAATGTGACAAATAATTAATGAAGTTTGGAAAAGACCACAAGGCCTGATCTGTTTCGCCTATGCTGTAGGAGAATGGCATGAATTTGTGCCTCGAAAGCTGTTCCCCATCTGTTTCTCTAAACTGTGGATAACGAAACTACGGGTCTTATTGTGACTAACCAATACGATTGCCTGGTTCATCTTCCTCGGTTTTCTCTTGCAAACAGCTATCAGCAAAGATATCACACGGAGAGGCCAAAGAAAAACCATCTATCTTACTATTCAAGAAATATCACAATCCGAATTTTAAAAATGATACATTCAACAACCTTGCCGACAGGAGGGTCATACCTAGGGAACTGGTTGGTTTTAGGTTTAACCCTGATGATCATAAAATAACAGAAAAACGGTGAAGATGCTTAAAATATGCCAATCTTGCTTTTGGTAAGTGAAATCAAAAATTGACAAGTGAGTGACAAGAAGATACCTGGAAGATTTAATGAACTATCATCAATCGCTCACCAGCGAACGAACAATCGATGCATCAGTTTTATTATTCATATATATCCGCGAGGACATTATTAATTCTCCACGTCCACTTTAGGACGTTCATCACTTATTTGATTAAATTAATGCGATTGTTCGTGAGCAAATTCAATTTTGCATAAATTACTCATTACAATTTATTGAAAGAATGGTTTGTTTTCATGAAGTTCTGATCGTTGAGCTTGACGTTTAAGTCGCAACCTAAACACCAAGCTCAGCGACCGGAATTCCATACAAACCAACAACCTGAGCTACGACCACCAATAATTTTCGAATCCATTTTTACTTTGCCCAGACCGAATCATGGATACGATCACAAGGTGTCTGCTAACGGTTAGTCTGATTATCTTTTTCCGAAGATATTGGTGCTCGATAGATAGAGGAAATAACCAGAAGCAAAAGAAACGATTCAATGCTGCAGGCTTGTCTGTATTGTGATGATGCAATACATGCTTAATTAGTCGGTTAATTTAGTCACGTAATATTATAAGAATAGTGATCAAGTCTCGACTTCACATAGCACTTATCTGGGATGCGTCGCACAACCTAATAGCTGTGACGTCAATTTTTTGATTTGTTGCCTTTGACTAGAAAGCTTAGTTCATGGGGTTTTGAAACGTCACGATTTTGGTGACGAGTTGTCTGGAATCAGTATGTCTGAATGCATAGACTGTGCGCACGGTGAAGAAGTCTGAGGGTGCACAAGGATTGAATTGAACGTGCAGGTTAGGATTTTGTGTCCAATTTTCACGTACCACTAATGAGATTTTAAAGTACGAGTGTTTTTCGTCATTGAAATAAGATCTATGTTTTACCGAACACAGGAAGCATCTCACAAACTTACCGGAGTGCATTCAGAAATGTGAGAAATTCCGCGTGAAACAGGACAACAATTTCCTTTTCCAATTTCGCAAATGCAACCTTTTCGTTCTGTCCGCTGAAAAATATGAACAAAAATAAAAACAACAACCAGTGAGCGAGCATAACAGGAACGCCAATCAAGGAATCTGCTAACCAGTTGCCCATTCTTATTCCTATTGGTTTTTGTACAAAATCACTACATCAACAACCTGATTACCCAAAGCGTTTAGTCGCATAATCTCAGCAGGCACTAAGAGAGCACGGCTATCAAGGGAAATTTTATCAGTCACAGACGTCACGAAATGATCCTCACGGTTGAAATACTGGTCAACGTCTCTTATTCTATCGTAGTGAAACTGTCCAACTGTTGCATGTGACCTGGCTAATCAATGAACTCTGGAGACTCGGATTACCCACATATTCACAATAAACTATTTTCACATTAGGCGAACCGATGATATCAAACTTGTATGACGTACGACAATTCTTGTCACGTGAAACACCTGTCACATGTGTTAGACGGAATTCTACTTGCCGGCCGATCAAGAAGGAGAACAACACTACAGAGATATATCAAATGTATACTAACCCATGAAATGAGGGAATATCTGCAAACGGAAAGAAATAAAGTGAAGACAACCCATAATAGTATATGTTCCGGAGATGTATGAATTATTACTTTGGAGCAGTTTGTCCTTCTTGTAATGTACGCGGTAAGTAATTGATTGTGAACAAATGGTGCGCAACTCCGGCTTGTGATCGATCTTGAAAATGTCGTAGGAGTTCATGAAAAGGCAATAATCCGCCGTTCGAAGTGGGTTTTAATCCAAAACGGGCGAAAAAACGTATCACATCGGCCGGGCATAGCTCTGGTAGGTGTAAGCACGACAATGTGTTCGCGAATATCTCCTTTGATATTAAGTGGTCTGAAATCGGACCATCGTTGTTGGGAGAAGTGCGAAGCTTTTTTGACGTGGCCAGAAATTTGCGCAATCCCTTTCGGAAACGTCGAGTAAGCCAATCTGTTAGTTCAGTTGCCGCGGGGATCCTACGACTTTCAAGCATTTTGGCTCCTTCATGAAAAAAATAAACATGCGAAATGTTTGCATCGAACATCTGACGATAGGAAGAGGAAGAAACCACTCTGCAAAAATGGACGAAATCAAGTGGTCCGTCCCCATTCAGATAAGTATTGAAAGGCCATATGATGAATAACGTTACATTTCAATCTGCAATATAACTATAAAGTATGTTCCTTCTAGGAGTGTGGTTCGAGACGTGTGTAGGCTACTCAATGTAGAATTGACCGTAATGATGATATTAGTATCCAAGACACCGAAGTTTGATCGACTTATCATCAGCAGAATGTATAAACTATCATCTTTCCGGTCATCAGGCCACCCTTATAACGGCGTTTTCATTAAAACTATGAGCTTCCAGGTGAAATGTGGTCACTAGTAACAGCTGCTATGAAAATATGGGTTAATAGAAAAGATTACTGATGTCCCGTGGAACGACTAAAGATATATTAACAATCAAACCAATTAAGCAAAGCCACTGGACAGAAAGTGCTCTTTGGTCTACTCGTTTTCTCCGTTTAATACGTGACTTTTTGCACAGTCACAAGCCTTTGATCAAAGTAGTGAATTTCACGTGAAATGCTATTGGTTCAAATCCTCGTGTTGTGCCCGTCAACTTCCCCACTTAGGGGATTCTGATCGGATGTAATCCAATTCCGGTTACCATTGTAATTTGTCCTGTCGGTAATAAACCAATTACAATTAAAATTGCCATTTATATTGTCGAGACTGCAATATCCTCGGTGCACGAAGTTTGGGAGGATGAAGACGAACGGTAATAAAATTTATACCCGAGCTTTTGTTTTCGTCCTAGGCTTTATGTCTCCCTGCCCTTCAACTATTTGAAATTTCTACCGTCGGATTAACAACTAATTTAACGTTTCTGTCAACGCACGTCTTGTCTGCTGTCCTGTCTCTCTGTGGGCACACTGGCCAGGCATACGCTTGCACAATCAAGCCGATTGGGCGGTCTACAGTTTGCACATCACAGCGGCCACGTGGTTGAATTTTGGTTGCATTTCGCAAATGGCCTGAGTGACATATGAATTTTATTGCTCACTCATTGATAACTTTGCATTGCTGCATGTGAAATGATATGAAATCGTCCAGTTTTTGTTTGTGAAGGAGTCCGAACGTAGATTACGTTGCTTCACCAATGGATCAGTATTGATTTTTGGCAGCATTCTAAAGTTCGTTTGTGAACTGGGAGTGAGATTAAGGCTTGCTTGTCAAAATGATTCAGACGGTGTTACGTGTTACCTAGCCGGCAGCCGAATATAGGTAGCAATATCCGAAGAGCACCTAATGATTCTCAATTCTGAATGCAGGATCGCAGGTCCTGAGATTTCGAAGGTATATTTGCGCCGAAGCGCTAAAGTAAGCCCAGGGGCTCAAGTGTAAATAACGTACAAATGTCTGATGAGTGGGCATCAAAAAAATATATTTACTCTATATAATTTTCAAAATATATGTTAACCTGGCTATTTATTCAAATCAAAAAATTTTGGGAAAACAAGTATTACATGTGAAGAATCACTACGTGTCTATAAATTCTCCATAACCTTTAAGCAGGTAGAAATCAAGGCCAAATCTGGCTTTTATTTAGTTTGTTACAGACACGTTTCTCGTAATCACCACGTCCCCATAAAAGTTGATTTGATCTCATTAAACGAAAGCGTTGCCATGCTATTTTGCCGTACTGGGGATCCTTTATCTGCAAATCATGCATTAACTGTTAAGGTCAATGTCTGCACGATTGCGGATTGAATATTTGATTCGGCAAAAACAGGATTTCTCCGGGGCCGCCACATGTTACCAACAAGCTCACGTTGTTGGAAGAATATCCTACGTGCATTAAGTCTCACCAGCCCACATGGAATGCGCTTCTTTTCTGATGACCTTCATCACTTCGTTCACTAGGTCCAGTTAATAGACTTACTTTTCCGAGATCGAGTGTAAACAACACTTTTATTCAGTTCCCTTTGAAAATTCCCCCAAAGGTTTAGCAGTTATCAATGTGACTAAATGTCTTCTTTAAATCCTATCGGTATTTGATACTCTGCGAGAGAAAAAATAAGGCTAATTGCAAAGTTGATACGCCACCGCAGATCTTCATGTCAAAGCCTACGGTTTACCACCCACGGGTTAGCTTCGCAGTACAGTTCCATTTTCTATTCTACTATTTCCCTCTCATGGATTTCTTGTCGCCATTTTTAGCAACAGTGCCTCAATTATGCTTAACCTTTCAATGTAGGCGAATAAAAACTACTTTGCACTGTCACATTAATTGTGTATTCACTAATCGGCCCGTAAACGAGTTTGACAATATGAGTGACTCGAAGCGCTAAAAATTGGGCAGCTTTTGGTACACAATTAGCCCTAAAATCCTTCGCGGTATGACACACTGGTAAAGGCTATGGTAGATAAAAACAGTTGTAAAGAGGGGAATGAAACTGTTTTGGGAAATTTGCATTGGTCCTAGGCCGGCTGCTGAAGTTCATGGGGTTCCGTTCGCTGAGCTTGACGTTTTCGCTTCAACCAAAGTGACATCATCAGTGCACGCGGTGGACACTTTAGTCATTATTAGACTAAAGAATAATGAATAAAGCCATAAAATAATGCGCAACAATTTTGAAGCATCAAACTCACCAGGAACTCGAGGAAACATGAAAGTGTTATTTCTAAAGTTATTGCTAAAGAAAAATGTTGACAGTGCGCGACAGACAACGCTCTATCGGAGCTCATAATAATCAACCACATAATCGTAAAAGATCATGCATCTGAGCCCTATTCATGGGAGCCACAATCCACACCCGCGTGAAAGGAATCGACAAAAAATAAGCCCTCCCGTTTAAGATGTTCAAGGCAAACGTGTAACTAAGAATCTTCATAAGAAGAACCATGGACATATTGAACGAGGAAACGAACCGAAGAGAAAAATCACTCACAATTATTGTTCTAATCTGAATCAGACTTCAACACCACAGAAACTCAGTTTTCTACTGGCCTTTCCAAATGGCGAAAAAAATTTATATGAAAACAAAAGAAAGAAAAAGCGTACACGTGGACTGCAACAAACGCTAGGCCACTCAAAAGTGACCACTCGAGAAGATGAGCGTATGTTATATACAATAAAACTTGACCTACTGTTCCGCATATCCATCCACGAAGTTTATGCACGAAACACGTTCACTTTCGATGATGCTGAAATTCTGGATCAATAATTAAGGGAGTTTATCGAAACCTGAAAATTTCCAGACAATTCAGTCAATAGGCATGCTGGATCACATCATGTGCACAGTCGGATGTGAAGCAATCGGCCCTGCAGTTGGCTAAAGTAGGAAATCAAATCACACAAACTCGTGATTATAAAGCTTAGTTCCTTATACAGATTAACCTATGAGTGTGACTCTTCAACTCGAAAATCAGTTTATCAAGGTCAAATGTCAAATCAACATAAGTCAACCGAGGGAACATCAACAAAGTTTCTAACTTAGTGTTATCGAATAGGACCAAGAATAAAGTTAATGACAAATTTATGAACGCATAAAAACACCACACCCCGCAAGGATGCACTTTTGATGTCACCTTGACAAGTCCCCTAGCTTTCGTGCTGTAAACGTCAGCGACCAGGATCCCCGGGGTAAATTGCCTGATTCTTATCCCAGAAGTGACATTATTGAGAGTTGATGTTATGTTTGCAAGGTTGATCTCAGTAGTCGTGAAACAAAGGATAAACACAATGATGACATAGATGATGATGATGATGATGATGATGATGATGTTACGGACGACAATGCTGATTACGTTCTTACCCGATTTGGAAAGACAGCAATCCTCAGTTAATGAATCCAGACACAAGTGCCGCAAAATTGATTCCCGTGAAACGTGCCCAAGACTGTCTGGATCAAATCTTCACAACCCATGTTTTGATGACATTAACAGACCAAAAGAATATTGTTTCACGGAACATTCATTTGGGAAAATGATTCAATGGGCATAAAAGATACACAGAAAAAGTAATAATTCAGGGTGAGTCTGCGGATTAAATTAATGGAATACACCAGAAAAATGGAATCAGAGTTGATTTCAAACACAGGGGTTTTTTCTGCGAAAGGTTAGTCCACGGGAAAATTTGATTGTCATAGATAAATTGAGAAAAATCTGTACCGACAGTGCTTCAATCGTTTATCAATTTTGTGCGCAAATCTCAAATCAAGATCACCGGAAGCGTTTACTCGGTGGGGAATTTCCAGATTAAGCCGACGCAACATCCATAGAGCCTAGCTACAAATAGTGTGCATAAACTGTGTCGTTTGAATTCTGCTGCTAGAACGACGCGAGATATTCGGTACTTTGATGTGAATGCAAACGTTCCCATTGAACACACTCTGGTACATCTATTCACAGGAAGTGAAAGAAAAGGGACTGTTTTATTCGTGCATGCCTCCGCATCCCTTTTAATACTAAAGGCTATTAATGATAAAATTGATTGAAAATAGTCACATTGTGGAAGTGTGCTGCGTAAGAAACATGATAACTAGGCGAGGAAAGCAAATGACGTCAGAAAAATATGAAAACCAACCGCCAATTACATGTGATTGGGCAAAATCGAACATAATTTTCATTTTAAAATCAAATAAGAAAACTATCGATGCTTCCAGAATTGGTCCCACGACTGAATTGCTATCAGTGTCCCATCGGAGTCTAGTAATGATTGGAATCAAATAGAAAACGAGAATCGCGCTACCCGGTCGAGAGTGTACTCGATCAGGCGAGCCAAAATAGAAGAGGTCTCGCGAATTACTTACCCGGAACTTCAAAATGCTTTCAAAGAGCAAAATTTCTTCCAAGTCAGGTTATTGAAAAATCAGTGGACATTCGTTTTGAAATTCCTGGGAAATATTTTGCAGAGGGAGTGATTCGCTGTTTGAAGAAAAACGCTTTCCATTCAGTTCTGATTGCTGATTCCAGATCGAAATTGCGTTACCGTCAGCTGAATCGACGTCGCCAATGGGTCATAGGCCCAATTGTTATGTTACCATCCTCAAACTTTTCAGTATTTGCAAACTAAAATGGGCAACAAACTCTTAAGACACCTCGGATATAGGGGGAATGAGGCCGGATCATTGGCTGTGGTCTACAATTAATTTTAAACAATTAATATCCATATACGCATACCCGATCGATATGGCGACTGTGCTTGCATTCGCAATAGTATCTTCAATTTGTTCCTTTCATATTATTGGTTTCTCTCTGTCCTGGCACGTCGGTTCATTTTTATCACGATTCTCATCAGTTTTACTACAAAACATTACCGTTCTCAAAACACACTCCACTATTACAATTCAGTCAACTTGGAGGCATTTGGCTAGTTTCGGGTTACTTATTATTGAAATGATTCTTGTTTCGCTTCTGACGTGCCCTCGTCAGTCTCTAACTTGAACGGGATGAATTATATTGCGTACGTTTTCAAACCTGGCAAATCAGATTTCCCTGATTGGTTCAACCACGCAATTGATCGTGTTGTTTGTCTGAAAAAATTGGTGTTTCGCTGCTTGCTGCAAGTCTGAAAGGTCTAGATAAATCGGTCACTGACAGTCGACCATTCTAGTCTTTTGCCAAAGCCCGTCTATCGAAACTTTTTCTCTGGAATTTTACTTCAATCTGTAATGCTTCCGGTGATCTTGTTTGCGAACCACAAGAAGTTGAGGTTTTTACTTTCTGGTTTACCTCAGAATTTTCTTTCTTCAGCTATCACAGTCTTCTTTCTATCTATACTTCCACTAACCAACGTTTTTCCACTCTTAATTGCACCAGGAAGGTTTGAAACGCATCGCGTTCTCAGGACATGCGTAAACCGTCGGGTGTGAATGTTTTTTCAGTTGCCGTGCCTCTGAGTTGACCTTTGTTTTACGATGTCGTTTGTGTTTTCCATTCCATATTCATGCCTCCTCATCTCCGTAGAAACATCTCGAAAGTTCCCTTAATCATAAACGCAGCCATCTTTCTGAACCGAAAAATCAAGGCCTGGTCGGACTAACATCTAGTTTTTATCTTCGACTAACTGGTGTTGCCTCTTGGAAGTGAATGGCAACTCAGGGTCCGACAAAGTGGATTCTGACGATATCGTTCTAAATGTGATTTACTGGCTCTTGTTTCATACCTCTGGTGGGCCACATTCGATAACCACGGAAAATTACAACTAGTCTGTGTCAAAATCTCCAAGTCTTTCCACCGAATTTGGCACGAAGGCTTACTGGCAAAAGTGCCAACGTTCGGGTTCTCTCAAGCTCTGGCATCATGGGCATCAAGTTTTATCAGTAAACTAATCGCAATTCGACCCAACCAAATGGTAATCTGCTATCCGAAGAAACCAATCCAGTCCACACCTCTACTGATAATGCCATCTCACATAAGAATGCTGAGATCTATGCGCTTGAGGGTTTCGTCTGCCCTCCTTTCGCTGCTTGATCGGATTCCACATAGGGCCATCCGGTCATTAAACAACCCTTTCGTAAACATAAATTTTCTAGTCATTATTTCATTGTCGAATGGTCGCTACTCTGATTATTTTTTGGTGCGTCTATGGCTTTCGGTCTTCGGAATTTGCTTTGTCAATTAACATACCTTTAACCATACTTAGACTGTCACTTTCTCAGACTTCTATCCATCCATTCTGTTCAGAAGTGTCGCATCCCCTCTCTTAGTTCTCTAATTGCCCGAAACGCTCCAGTTATGGACTACTCTCCGTCTGTCTGCTTTTTCACCTAATTACATATTCTGCTTATTTTCAAAACAGGGTGAACAATGTGGTTCTTACGAGAATAGTGCCCACAATCACCTTTTAGAGCGATATGTGAATAATGAGACTTTAATTCTGACGCTGTAATTCTCTATGCGCAAACAGTTCGCTAATCGGGATGGCTGTTCTTTGTTTTTCAAATATCGATACTAAACAGTCCAAAGCCAATGGATTTTGTGGACCAAAAACAGTTAGCCACTACAAAAGTGGCTCTTATTTACGGTAACAACAATAACGCATACGACTCCCATATTGGGAACGATAGTTGCCAGAATGCGAAGTAATCAGTGTTGGGAAGACCCGAACCCGGTATATTCATGCTGAAATGTGACGAAGCTGATTAGGTGATCGCGTTTGATTCTCGTGGAAAACGAGAGAACATTATAACACATCTCGTACGGCACTCACATTTGACAGTTTCCGGTAGCACGATTGCATTTGATTATCAAATCCGTTTTCTCAGTTTCACTTTTTTGACAGATTAGATGCATTACACATAAGTAATGCGTTGAAAGTAGAGGGAGAAGTTTGAAACATCTGTGCCAAACTTCGAAACTGTTTTTGTCACTTCACAGCTGCATGTTCATAGTACATATTGATTCCCGCGAAAAGCACATTAAATTTGCTAGGGTAAAACCGATTTTTCTCGAAAAGCAACACAAATTGACTTTTGCGCATTCGTATCCGGTTTTATTGGTTGAAAAAATGTCTACAATAAATGTTTTCCAACATATCGATTCTAAGCTGCATATGGTTTTTTGTGCAACTGAGGATTTATTTCCGTTATAACCATACTAGGGAGGCTGCTATCATGTAGATACAGGTCTAGCAGAAACAGTGTGAAAGTAAACAGGTTGCACAGATTGCATTAGGAAAACAAAATCAATTTGCCGGTTTTGGAAATTTCCTTTTGAAACTGAGTTAGCATTCATTTATTTCCCGTTAGTTTGCCTTTGGTGAAACCGAGTTTGTTCGATTACATACATGCAACTAGGCAGTACTTGGTCTGTGTTGTTTGAACAATACTGCCTTAATTCGTTTAGAAACTGATTATCCAATCAAACTCACTGGTCAACAGTGAACATCGCATGGAAACTTGGAAACAACTTCTGTGAACTTTCATTTGAATGAAACTGCCCTAAACATGAACGGATACTTGGCACAGAACTCATGAAAAGTGGTACAATCGCCATTTTTTCGAATCCGCCTGGGATCTATTAAAGTTAGCCATGCTTTATCGCATCATACAGCAAGTTTGCTTCTTTCTTCTCGTTTAGAAAGAACGGCTTCGAGCATGACAATTTATGCGAAGTTGAACATAATTCGAACGACAGAGAACTAGTAAAACATTGAGCTGTTTCTTTAGAATACCTGATCGGAAGACATCCAGCTTCTTTATGCTGCTATTAGAAGTTGAAAGTTCCACTATAGACGAGGGATTGATGTTTTTGGACTTGTTGATAGAAATACGTGTATTTTGGCAATCCGCCATGTTTATGGCTAAAACCCAGGGGGATGGCCGTCTGTTTTAGTAAATAATTTCCGACTGCCAATTGCCGTGGTATCATATCAGGGTTTAACATACAGAAATGCCCAGATTTCTATAGACAAATCCAAAATGTTATCCGCAGGTGCACATTCATGGCCCAGTCCTGAGTTATCCATCTAAACATTTTCATGACATACTTTATGCATGATTGTAGTTCAAGGACCATGTCCAATAGTTTAAGGGTTCGACACACGGAGGGGCGGATGATAGCGAACGGACATCTACCGTCAAAGTAACTGGCAGATAGAAGACTCCAACATTTGGATTCATCAGAGTGGCAGACGCTTAGTCGGCCGCGCGATTTGTACTACCCCACTATTATTGGGTTGGAAGTGGACCACGAAAACTGGTAAACATTAATGACAGTAACTAATGGCGTGATCTCTTGGTGAACCTGACTTGTTCTTTTAGGCTTACGAAAGCACTGGCTGCTGCATCAGACAACTTGAGCAGTTTGACTTCAACATAGCATAAAACTGTCCCTACTAGGTGTTTGGAAGTGATCATATAGGCTGGACAAGTTCGAAGAGATCAGTGCATGTGATATACATATTTGTAGCAACTGCATTTTCGTCTCATTGATCTGCCCTGATCAACATCGAAACAAATATGTCAAGTTCGTGCCAGTTTAGATTACAATTCCATGCAAACGTGACTCCTCACATTTCGCATACTTCGGCTTAGCGTTCACAAACTCCCATACGTCATGTGGTCATCTGAAGTCCATTTGCCCGCAAAGTAAAATGTTGTTGTCGAAGTTATTAATGGTCCATTTCTAATGGCGGGTGACACATTTGCTAAAACGCCACAACGACTTTTTGTGACTTGCTTGAAATATGAGTTTAGTGAAACAGAACGCAGCCAACCACACTGAAGCGCGAAGCGTCAGCCAGGACCCTGAAAATTCGAGTAGTGTGGCACCATAAACGGTTCTACTTGGTCAAGATCGCTAATCCAGTGAACGACGTCAAATTACCGTCTACTATCACAACGAGTGGTAGACCTAGAAATCGAACTTGCAACCCATTTGGATGACAGCTATCAGTTTGGATCCAATGGTGCATTCTTGTCGATCTTTAACATCAGCACATCATCACATCTTTCAAAATGGCTAGCCTCAGGTACTTGATCGTAATTTACTGAAGGTAGGTTCGTAGTGTTTTCATCTGTGTAGATGGCTCACAATTTCGCGCTTTCCAATGGTATTAAGTACACGATCTCTTGTTCGTGTTTCGAAATACGACACTGCTAATGCGGTTCTCCAGAATGTGCCCCAGAAATTTCAACAAAGGAACGTCATTTTTGTCGGTAAATATTACCTCTACTTGGATGAAAAGTCAGACTCTTGCCCTTTCCGTATAGTGTGCAGTAAAATGGTTGCGCAAGCAATTATGCCTTTGATAGCTAACCAGTTTTTCAATGATTCCTAGTAAGTAACATAAAGCATTTACTATCTGTGCGCAACAAAATATCAAAATCTGCGAATAAAACATGACAAAGCTAGGTTTGCATATTAAACGTGAAAAAAAACGAGTACCTCTGGATAGCATGCCTATTTCACCTCGTTTGATTCATCATGCACACAAGTCACCAGGATATCATCACCTTTGAAAACTCAGCATTTTAAAAGTTCATTCTTGTGCAAAGTATGTTGGTCCCGGTGCACGACGAAACAAATTTGTTATCAGTTCTGCGCAATCTGATCGCGTTCGCTATAGTTTTATAGGACGAAAAAAGCTTCCAGATTTAATTAGTCTAACGAACGACCTATTATTGTGTTTAGATTTTTTTTTATCGATTTTTATCACTAAACCAGTACTTAATTTATGATCAAACGATTTCGTGACAGGCATTCGCGGTAACTCTTTCAACCATGAGGTTTACTCGATTTGCTGTACTTCACATTGCTTGTTATAAAATATCTTATCACATAATGTCTGAAATGCGGTTCCTAACGGTGTGTATAAGATTAAGTGCATCGTTTTTTTCAAACGTAAACGGAGTCAAAAATTAGCTCTACCAGAACAGTTTGTCGGCATTTGTTAGAAATCGAAATGGGTTTCGGATCTCGTAAACAGTTGTTTGATTGTGAACTACCTTTATCATTTAAAATCTCAAGAGTGACTGATTCACTAAAGGAATCAGTACAGAGCGAATGCACATTTTCATTAAATCCTTCTTGTTCTGTGTCAGTTAAAAATGAGATATTTCGGGGTCGAACTAATTGTCCACGAGTCGTATTTCAGTTCGTTCGCGGGGTTGTTGATAAATGGATTAGGGTTAAGAAAGATCTAATATTATTAATGTGTGATAGGAATGCAATTCCCATTATCCTGTATGGTAGTTGGATGCGGGTTGTCGGAGCTCCTTTGTGGGTCCGTAGCAGGAGTACGACCGAAGAAATTGAAAGCCTTGTACAAAATTATGTGCCTTATCCAAGACTCGAATTCACGTTAGTTTGAATCGATTGGTCAAGATGCACTATAAACGCACTTTCTGGGTCAATCGCGTTACCACAGTCCACGAGGAGATCCGCGCTGGACCTTTTGTCAGTATCAGTAGTACCGTGGACCAACTATAGTGGACAGTACTACTCCATACTTTGACACAGACGCCAAGTCGCAGTTTAGACCGTCTGCTTCACGTTTTTAATCGATCATCGATGGAGTCAGCTCAGGCTATTTAATTTTTTAATTACGCGCGGATATTCGGAAAGGCGGAGCTGATAGCTGGAAATGTCACATGTATTATTGCTTTTTATATGCATGCCAGCTGGTAGGTATGCGGGCCTACTTCGAATGGGACTCGAAAGAAAAGTCATTACGCGGTAGATTTGGGTGTCCTTTATTCGAGGATTGTTGATTCGATGATTTCTTTTTATGGAGCTCTTTGGACCAATGTGCTTTACGAACCATTCAAACAAAATCGGGGCACGGATTCTCATGCACACTCACGCTCACAAAGGCTGCCCTGGCAAACGTTTTTTCACCATATTCAAGTGATTTGAATAACATGGAATAACGACTGCCTAATGAATTTCAAGTATGGGTTTTATAGTTTGGATAGGCTCGATCACGGCGAAGCTGGTTCTAAAATCCCTGGGAATAGTTACTCCTGTTCAAACGGACGATTTTGTAATAATCACATGAGTTATAGCCTCCGCAAATTGAATGAAAATATCAGGGACACACTCGATTCCATCATCACTATGATTTGATCTAAATAACTTGAATATCTTCATGATCTCGGACAGATTAGCACACTGTGGAGTGAACCTGTGCTTATTAGATAATACATTTCTCCCTTCCAATTCACACCAGTGACTTTGGCAATTGAGTTTATTGGTCAGTGTCACGGCTGAGGGCCATCGTTGCGGGGCAACAGAGGTAAGTAACCTGTTGGGAAATTTCCTTTGTTATCTATACAAGGGCAGTGCGGGTCATAATATAACTCCCTCCACTCTGGAAGATCGTCGGTTGTAGATTGTCAAGGCTCTGCTTTATGTCAGCGGTGCGTACGGAAGTTGAGCTACTTACACCGATCTCTTGCGCACACACAAATCAGGACGTATCAAGTGACTGACTGATGGTTGAATCGGCGGTGATGAAGATCCGAATTCGAGCAAGACTTCATTGATTTACAGAAAATTTGTATAGGACTTCGAACATACTTTTTGAACCCGTCACGTAAGTGTAGCCAAGTAGATGGTTTTTTTAGCATCGGCCTTACCAAGTTTCAACCACGGTGGACAGTACCACTCCCAACGTCTCACCAAGACACTATAGCATCTTTCCTAAATTCTACTTTCAATTTGTCCACCTAACAACAACGGTCTTCAGTTTTGCCACTGGCCAATGAAATCAGTTCTGAATTTCATCCGAGTAAATTGCAAAAAATAACCTGTAGTATGTAATAGGGACACATATTCACTCTCTACTGTTTAGTTTCTAATGCTGTCACGGATATATTGAAGCCGTTTTTCTGAAGATGCAGTGATTCGTGAATAATATGACCCATATTCATGAAATTTACAGTGCCATCTAATGGATCGTTTAGTCATGCCCTGTTTTTCATTGCTAATCAAGGACAAGGCTTTTGACATCTGCAGTGTAATACTAGTTAATGAACACATCGGAAACAACTTGTTCCTACCCAGAAGTCTGAAGAACAACTAATTTTCTAGTCATAGGTTTTAAGTTAGCCATTGCAAGACAACGCTCCATGCTGATATCGATAGCCTAGGTGTGCGAGGACCGCAGAAGTATCCGTTCTCCTGGGCTGTCAGTGGCTCACAGGACATTTCCGAACAAGGTGAAGCACATGCAGAGACCTGCACACGGATTTTATTTAAACCTTGGTTTCAACCAAATAGATCGTCTTCGACCTCAACCGGTGATCTGGTGTCATAAAGTGATCAGCTGAAGTGAAAAAAGAAGCATTTGGTGGAAAAATTGTGTAGCAAAATTTTCATGTGTAAGTTAGAGTTAAGATAGAAGTGAAATTTTGTTTCGTAAGTCTGATTATTTACAGATGCAACATGGAACCGATGCTAGTCATAAATCATGAGCACTTTGGAATATTTGAACTTTGTTAAAGTTGATAAAAAGCCTCGTTGTTAAAAATCAGACCCAACTCTCGAGAGATGTCGCATCATTTGTGTCCGGTCACTAGAGACTGTAAACTATTTGACCATAGATGGTCAAGTGGATTAAACGTCCACCGCCCAATAAAGACCAGAGGTTCGAACCCCAAATGCTTCGATCATTTTGAAGATGAACGACAGTTCCTTGTCACCCGGCGCGTTATCATCTCCGACCCTACGTGATTCTATGCCACTCCAAGTTATCTGCCTTCGCTATGAGCGACGAAATTCTAGTATCTGTTAAGACAATAAATGTCCACGGAATGTCATGAGGCTATTATCGTGCTCATACATTGATTTAATTCACCATAGAGAGGAGAAAATGATGGGCTCATTCTTTGATCCGGTGCATAGCAGTCTGCCGTTACGCTGGTCAAAAAATGACTCAAACAGTACGTTCACTAGCTCTGTTCCTTATCAGTGTTTGTTTCGCAATTAAGAAATGATTTCTTTAGATGTGCCTCACTTTGTAACACACGGGCTATGATGAAAGCCCGCAAATGAACAACCAAAAAGCAGTTTCATCTCCCTCCGCGTAATACGCCGCACCCTAATGAGTATGGTTTTCTAACTTCGTTCCAGTTACGCTGTTACCGTCGAAAAGTGAACCGTGTGATGTCATGTACAAAGAACAACCGACTGTGATCTACTCAAAATAACAGATGCATTCATTTCTGGTCATAATTCGAAAACAATGATGCGAAACAAATAAATGCAAAAATATTTTTTGTTCTCAGTGGTATGTTTCGTGTACGAATGAATGAACATAATTTCCTCGGGAGCACACGACCGATATTGCGGCTGATCAGGTATGCGTACGCCCTAAGGTTCCCGTTCAACAATCCCCATTCTTATCTATCCCTTTGTTACTTCCTCATGGGAATCTCATTCGAAATCGTAAAACAGTTCGTGTGATTTTTGTTCATCCATCCGTAAACGAAACGTACTACTGAAAAGAAAAACCAGTGCTTTCGCACCGCCGTCACAACCTTAGCCTTGCCTGACCGACGGAAATCGTCCGACGAATCACCACATGATTCCTAACTGGACATTTAGTCCAATCAAACCCGGAACAATCCGAATGGGATTCTAGTGAAATGCAAAAGGCGTTTGATTTTTCTTATCCGTTGATACAAAGTTCGTTTCAACGTAGTCTACTAGGTAACCAGGATATCAAATCATTGTTGAATTAATTTCAACTTGTTGGGATAAACCGGACGTTCGTAAGAGTGCACCAATCACAGGAGCTTTATGACCCCAGATATGAGCACTAAGCGTGCAGCACTGCTAAAATCCGTCACATTCACCTCAATCCGGGAAGCGTTTGTTTTGAATTTGCACTGTCGTTTACTCGATCCTGTCCGGCTGATGCTGCGAAAAGCGTCGGTGTTTTTAATGTTATATAATTCATAATAATCACAACAATTCTATTTCTCTGATGAGTCAACCTGGTGATGACAGACGTCCGTACTTTTGCCCCATCTTTTCTCACTGCTTTCAAGTATTTCACTCTTAGATTATGTGCGTTTATCGATGATGTCACCTCGACTAGTAGTGAGACGTTTACGATCTAAAAGCCGTGCTCCACGATCAGGAGTTCATGCACACCAATCACCTGAACTGCGATCAACACAAATTTTCAAATCAATTCAGATTGCTTATATCTTTCTTCGTCTTGTGACGTTTGGTCTCTACTTTGATTAGGGGCAAACATTCAAAAGGTTAAAGTCAACGTCATCCATCGATACTTATTCGTTTCTTTGCCGATCAATAGCAACAGTCACATCAGATGATCTTCTCCGTTGACTGTTTCTCACCTAGTCACTAGTGCTGAAATGTGTGCTTAAAACGGAATGGGTTTGCACTACGGTTAACTCGATTTTCTGTTGTTTTTTATACAAAAGCGCCATCTATATTAAATAAACCAGTTGTTGGCCGATTGCCAGTGTGTTGTTTTCGACAAAAGCAGATTGTCCCGATATTATTCTCAATTGCTCATTTACATTTGATGATATCACCTTCCTTCGACCAACACACGCACACACTCATGCAAACAAACACTGTTGTTGAACATCATCTCATTTATTGCCTATTCATGAAATTCTTAATTCAGTCTTGTCCAATTCTGGTCCCGTGACCGGGAGGGGAAAGAGATAGGGAACGATAACTTGAAACGTTCTACTTTTGTGGGTTTTGTGATTCACAATGTCATGCTCATCAGCCTACAGTGAGCAGTACCACAACGTTTGTACTCGTTCGCATTTGGCATACCTTTTCCAAATTTTTCGAAATTCCATCTTCGACAATCCAAATCCGAGTTGCCTGATTCGTTCGGCAAACGCGGTGGCGTCAATCATGGGCGTGGGATAAATCCGGGCACAGCCGACCAAATCGTCCGCTTCCAATGTCCTATTCGTGTTTTTTTTTGTTTTGTTTTGTTTTGTTTGGTCGGAAAGGTGTAAACAATGTTACGGTGAGTGAATTCATTCATGGACAGATTCGAGAACAGCAGAGAAGAAAAGGGAATAGAACAGAACCGAACAGACGGGCGAAACAACCGAATTGCGTGCAATGCGTGTGCCGAACTAACTTGCGTACACTACAAATAGCAAGTTAACGTTTTCTTGGTAACAGAAACGACGCAGAATAGGTAAACAACTTCATTGTTTTGATTTATCAAAACCTTGCTAGGAATATGTTTTTCGGGTTTGTCTACGTTTAATGATACATCGGATTGAAATGTATAGTTTTGTTTATTTCATGTCTAAGTACATTACCAGTTGGTTGCGTGGACGTGAAGAGCTGCAAAGTATCAAATCACCGAATTGTTCAATGCAGATCATTTGTAAACGTACATGGCGAAAAAATATTGTGTAATTTATACTAATGAATACGTTACCAAATCTCCCGAGTTCCAGGTTAATTGTTTTCCAAAGCGAATACCACGAGGAAATATAGGTCGAATCTGGGAACCGGCTCGCACTTCAATGTGAACCTCAGTAGAAGTCATGAAATCGTGGTCAAAATGATATTTTGGATGACAAAACGGAGCTGAAATTTGTCACGTGAATAAGCGAAAGATAATCTGATTTCGAGTGAAGGTTTTCATTCAGCTTTAGTATTTCTCAACCGCTTACGTATTTGTATAGGTCCACGAAGCAATTAGAACAATTAGGTTTACCAATTAGCTAGCGGAGTTGTTCCCATTCACAATACTGTTTTGTCATACTCGAATGCCTGAATCCCATAGGGGGAGCAAACCTCAGCTCCCGAATTTTCTAAATCAATTCCAATGGTTAGATTTGACGCTAATAACGCGGCTATAGACCTTCAAAAATACATTCACAGAAACATGAATTACTCAGTGAAATAGGGGAAAATCACCAAACACAATTTGTCTGTAATCGGGACCGAGGCGGACTCGACTAACACGAGGTATGCTGTTTGATATTTTCCAGTTTTTTCGGGCGGGGTGGGGGCCGGCTACGAAAGACAACAGGTGGAACTTGGAACATTGCTATTTTTGCAAGGATCCATCTTATTGCATGCCAACATACCACTTGAAGAGACTGTTAAAAATCGTGTTCTTGATTTTGGAAATGAAAATATCGGAACATTTGAATGTTTTGGTGCCTAAAATGAAATTCCGAATTTGCTATGCACATTTATTAATTGCCTCCTGGTCCAATCGATCCCCATATTGTCTGACTTTGTTACTATTCCTCACTAATTTCCTCACTACTAATGACGGTCGCAATGAACTTTCAGCGGGCAAATTTTGGAAACATTTCAGGATATCTTTATCCCCTAACGAATGCGGATGATCGATTCAGTCAGCGACTTAAGATCCTCGTCCATTGGTTCCGGCTTCTGTGCAAAAAAGCATTCAGGGTTAACCTATAAAGCGGTATTTATGCCCTAATTGTGACAAATGATCCGGCGAATACCCCCGCACCGGTCAATGTTTAAATCAAATAAAACACTTCATTTTAGGGTCACCGAATCTATGGTCACGTGGACCTGTCAAGCAGAACGACTGTGTCATAACATCGAGATGTTATGGTCACAAAATAAGGTGGGACTCTACGCTCAAGGAGCTTTGGAATGAATTTTCAAAATTTGGCCAAAACGGAAAGAATTTTGGAGAGATTTTTATTTCCTCAGTGGTAAAAAACTTTCGGCCTACTCTTTCGCCCTTCCCTTTCTAGTTAGACTATGCCGTGTTCATTGGCCCGTTTTTCCAGTTATCTGGACTCACATCAATGTGAAAAGCTCATCAGAAATAACTGAAAAAATTCTTTTTTCTCCAAATATTCTTCTAGTGATTGATTGGACTTTGTTAATTCTTCTAGATTGTCCAATTTATTCATTTTTTAGCTGAAAAATCTGCAGTCATTTGAATGAAAAACCCCGAATGGCTTTCAATATTCACTGAATTAACAATAAGGGCCTTCCACACACGCACACACACACGCACACACACACGTACACGCACACACACACACACACGAAGAATGAAGCTCCACATCCTAGGACCTTTCCGTTTGCAAACACATTTGAAGCAGACAGCAATGTTATCGTTTAAACAGATGGTTTGATATTGATCCGGCGATTGCAACACACATGAACTCCCAAGTTCCCCTAATTTCATCCGTTAAATTAGCCTCGGTTTTTTGAATCATAAATGCCTGGCCTCATTACGACATGGATATTAAACATCAAAATGTATGTAATCAACCAAGGGCCCCATTTATAAGTCGTACAGCATATTTAAAGATGTATTTTGTGAGGCTGACAATGCCTGTTTGGGAATGTAGTTGTCAATAGCTAAACTGCTAGTAGGGCCTTTAAGGTTAGTGGATGTTGAGTCCCTCTATCGTGGTCAGAAGTCGCCACGAATACATCAAACAATGGACTGAGCGAAAAAGCCACATGTGAAAGTCAGTTAAGGTGTTGATCCAATTTACTCACCAAACTAATCGACCGGAAAGTATTGATCAGACAAGACCAGTGTAAAAGACGTATTTTTCGGATCAATAAATGGAACTTCATTTCTGCCAGATTTCGCTGTTAACACCGATGTTTATGGAGAATTAGACGAGGTAACATCGGAATAGATATATCGTTTTCGTAATATGCAACTAGAGTGAATCATTTTACATGAAACACGGGGTGTAAAATATTCCAACTCAGTCGCTTGTGGATGGCGAAAAAATGCCTAACGCAACATAATAGTTTCGTAGATCACTGGTTCTTTAACACTTCGGTCTATAGATGAAATGGCACATTACCAATTTGAGCACCACGGCATCAAATGTCAGTGCTTCAGGAATTGAATTCTATGTGTTATTACAGCGTAGAACAAAGAAATCTTGAATATTGTAAAGGAATTAGTGGTTTATAAAATCCGGCAAACCAATCAACTGGGTGGTCAAAATGTACCAAACAAAAGCCGTTTACGAACCAATCGGAAACGATGTTGATAGAGCAAACTAAAATCACATCCAACGTACATTAGAAGTTTCAACTGAAGAAAATTGACAAGTGATTCGGGTATTACTGTGACAAGCGTATTATATATTCGTCAGGTTCAGAACAACTAAAAGAAATAAGGTTTGCTTAGACTGGCCAATCGTAGCAAACATTTCAGGGATGAATTCTACCGGGGGATTTCGGCACAAATTACAAAGGGCGGTAAGATTTTGCGGGAAACGCCGGTCTGTGGTTGACCCCCGCGAATTGAAGTTGGACGGTGTTGTGCAAATTTGGCTGGGTGAAAATCAAATTCGGAAAAACACAATCTTGTGACCTTGAACCAGGATAACTCCAGTCGCAAGATCGTTAGTTCGATCTACCGCTGAATTTCACACATGAGTTTCAAAGCAGTCACATCTAGTAATTCGTTGCTAAGAAATGTTCCAGACAATGAATCTAAACGTGCTTCCAGCTGCATCGCATCAAGCGCGAATGCGCACCTACTTTGTTGTGGTCATTAGGGTGTTCGAGGCAGAAAAATGCAATATGCCGATCTGCAAAGTTTCTGAAGAAAGCTATTCATGGTCTTCCAAATTCATTACGTAAGTTCGCAAATGACGGAGCAAAAATAACATTTCTCCACGAACTAGTTTCCAATTACAGCATAATAGTAAAGCCCAGCAATTTTTGGGACCTCCTGTACTTAGCACGTTACTATGATAATTTATGGCCATTTGACAAGGCTAACTGATTTTGCCAAAATAGCGATGGCCGTGGAAACAATTTTGGGGAAATTTTCAGTAAAACTTGAACGAAATATTGTGAGATTTGTATAAGAAAATTGATTTAAAAAATGGCA
>LUCM01008879.1:101861-119063 GCA_008360955.1 Fasciolopsis buskii | reverse complement strand
CGGCGTAAGTAGGGGAGAGGTCGGTTATGCAAATTGCTTGAAGGTGTAGTTTTCGATGGGTTTTGTATTTTAGTCTCTGTAGTGGACATCGGACACGAGATAGCCGGAGATGTGGGGCGATGGAGACTGTCATAGGGAGAAAGTAAGTTAGTTGAAACCCTGGCAGTAGGCTTGGGAGTTGGCCCATTAGGAGCAACCTGAACTGGCAGCGCACTGGTCGAGGGGGAGCGCCCGATACAACTGAAGTCCCGCCAACTTAAGAAGCCGCGGTAAACTTTAGTGACCGTAATATATCTCTCTGAAACGGAGTTTTATCCGTAAACATCTTGATATTTTTATAAGGCGCATAGTTAGCAGTGTTCGCCTTGTTTGCTATAAACTCCTTAGCGTATCCAGGGCAGCTGTATTTAAAGTTTCTGCCAGTACGGACCTGCTCCGTTGTCAAGCCCTTCAAGCATCACTTAGGGCCATCTTTTAGGCGCGCAAATACTAACGCTGTCATAACAATGCTGCATTCAAGCCCGGAATGTTGAACATCCTGCCATTTCTCTTTTCCATCCCATATCCGTTCAGTCAACAGTTTCCTGAAACCACTTTTCCACCTTCCGGCGATCTTCTCGTTTTGGAGACAAATGCACATTTTCCCCTAGGGATCTGAAAGGAAAAATGGCCTTACAGGTTGGCGCATCTCCCAGGAAAATCTTACGCCTCTTTAGATAGCAACGCTTTACTCTATCCGGTGGTACACCAACCAATGTGAGTTCGTTAGATCTCCATGCAGCCTATTAAGCAATTTTGCATCCTCCTCTTCCGCACATCGAATACATTACTCGCTGCGGCGAGGGCGGTGGAGAACCGACTACCCAACATATTAACGATTCGCATGTGAACACCAGGTTCAGCCGGCCTTTCAAGCCAATCTTCATAATTTCTTGTTAAACCATGAATAAAATGCGTTATATCTGTCTGCCTTCATGGAAGACTATGACTTCATTCTAATAACTGAAACCTGGTCCACATACATCTCCTGCACGGACGAAACCAATATTTCTGGTTTCTCTAGGTTCTTCAAAACACAGCTCGGCACCGGGGAGCAAATGCTTGGTGTGGGCCAGGGAAAATTTTAGGATCACACAATTCCAAGCCCCACTAGTGACGCCAGAGCGCCTAAACTTGAGATAACAGCGCAGATGATGTTGGGTTATACCCACCAGCCCTCCAGCCTGAGCTCCGATAGTTTTTTCACCGGGGTTTAATCGTTTAACCTGCTTGGTGAAACCTCTAGATGGCTCAAGCTGATAGCCCAAGACCTGAATGACCCGAAATTTATTTGTCCTCATGTCCTATCTCTCTACATCTCTCGCCCATTCTGAATGCAATGAACCTAGGAGGACGGACTCAATATGTCACATCTCATATGAGGCCTGACGTCACTCTCGACTTGGTTTTCCCACTGTGACTAGCCAATATAGCAATCACGGTTGTAGGCGACCTTGCGTGCTGTGACCAGTCACTGATTCGCTGACACTTTTTACGCATTCCAATCCCCCGGAACTAGATATCCTCTGATAAACTTTCCCAAAAGTGGCGCTAGGAGGCATTGCTCCCTTTGGTTCGATCTCAAGCTGAGAACAGCTTTTTTATAAATAGTCTCCAACCAGTAGCTAATTGGCTGTAAGGCGTTCTGAAAGCTGGCTTGATCTAATCACTTCATATCGGTGTCCAAAGAAAACAGGCTTACTCGCATGAAATCTAAACCCTGCAATATAAGAGGGCAATTTATTAAGTCTAGGGATTTCTCACGTAATTTCCAGACAAACAGTGTCGTGTGTACGCTAAAGCAGCACTCTTCCAGCCTTCTCCTTTGACAAGAGATCAGTGCTGCTAAGGAAGCTAATAAATTAGATTTTCTCGCAATTTAGTTGAAAAGAAGGAAACGACAAACCCTAAATAATTTCCTCAATCGTTCACCGTCACAATTCTCTGGAGGAGCCTCTAGACTTGGCCGAACCTCTCGACCCTTCTTTCGCGGATTCACTGACCAATGATAAAACATCTTCCCTCCCGCAATGTTTTCCCCTTCAGCTGCTAACATTTATCCGCCATCACCCCTCACGCTCTGAAATCCTTAACTACAGTATTAACGTGAAAATCGTCTTCAGGTGAAGCCCGGATGCACTATCCCCGCAGTTCTCAGATTTGGAGGTACCGTTATTCCCGTTGCTTTGTCCAATTTATTCGATTTATCCCTGAAATATAGCGGAAGACCTCTGTAATCATACACAAGCGTCCTTGGTTCGACTCAGCCACCTGCAAAAAGGGAGAAACATGGAACTACTGATCAAGACAAAACTTGCCAATCGCCTCCTCGGCAGTAATCTCGTCAACAAGGGTGAGCATGGTCTTTTGAAAGGCCTGTCATGTGCATTCTGTACAACGGCCACTTTGAATCTTAGTACCCTGGCTGCGAATAACGGTAAGGCCGGCATCGCGGTTCTCCGGGGCGTCCAAGGCCTCTGATTACGTAACCCATAGCAGACTGCCATCAAAACTCAAGACCTGCAGCATCGATGATCCCTTCCGCTCCTGGCTAGGATCTTGTCTGATCTCACGAAGTCAGATTGCAAAGGTTAACTACTTTTCTAAAGTCTGGCCCATAAGTGACGGGTGACTCAAGACAGTTTTCTGAGGCCTTATTTTTCCTATGAAAGAGAACTACTGCTTCCCTGTAATTCGGCATGGGACCAATTTATTCGTTGTTCACTATGTGAAGCTTCTGTACATTTCCAATCCCAGTGCCCTAGATTATACGCTGTATGAAGTAGCACTAAATTTACTTCATTTAAATTTTTGGGGAACAGCCCTGTTAATATATTTACTAACCTAAGAGATGTTGTGTTCTCAATTTTAGGAGCCTGGTTCTAGTCTTGAAGAGGAGTCCGCCCCATTCAATCTAAGATTTTTGATCTGTGGCATTATTACCCTCTTACTTTCAGCTTTTCAGAGCATGCTGACAGACAAAAAGCCAGATCCCGAAAGCTCAAAAAACTGATGAATGTAACTTTTCTTTTACGAGGAGGTACGTATGCTTTTATATAATGCATGTTAGACCATTACTAAAAAATGAAGCTATTTTCTGCTCCGATACGCGCAAGTGCGACAGAGTGGCTATTGAAAACATGTGAAAATCCCTTAGTGAGCCATTGTTGGAAAACAGTGGGCAACTTATAAAAAGGAGTGGTTCGTCCAGTTATGCTTGGAGCCGCAGTGATTGTGCAGACTAAAACTAAATCTACCATTTTTAGTTTTCGCTGAGACACGCTGACCAAGAAGCGGCACTCATAGTGCCTCCGTCCAACAACTCACGTAGAACTCCGAGTTAACCACTTTTTAGTCAAATACGGGCATCTAAGGAATAAGCACCTACCTGAAGCGGGCGCTAATGAAAACTCGTCATCTTCAAAATTACCAATTAAATCCCGCCGTTCACATCTTTCAGACAATCCTCAAAATCGATTTATTTGGCTCACTGTTACGAATATCCGAGGATTTTTTCGGATTCTGAGGGAAAAAAGAGTCGTTCTTATTTTACCTCCTCTATACCCTCATTATTTTGATGAACATTCAATGAAATATTGGTCACAGTCGTCGTTTTCACATCTCTATTTCCAATTTCTGACATGAGCGGCAACATCCCACCATCCTGTTCTTTCTTCTCTAGCTTTATATGTTTCACTACTTTCGCTTTTAATGTGCTATAGCACGGGTTACTAGTGAACCCTTTTGATTTCTAAAGAAAGCAAAGAAATGAAGGCACGAATCGTGCCTTCATTTCTACTTAATAAGCTAACAAAAGCCCCCAATTCCATTAAGCTTCTTCCTCTCCCCATTCAACCAGTTATTTCCAAATCCCATGTCTTGTTTTGTGACCCATTGCAAGAATGTTTGACAACGCTGGTGTTCATACATACAACATTGCGTCTGGTTCCATCCCCTGGAAGTTTATCAATCCAACATTCCTGCCATGGATAGTTAACCCTAGTTCTAAGATCGACGTCAGTTACACCGAGCTATTTCATGTTCCAAGTGAAATGGTCACAACTTCATCGCCTTCTCTGCTTTCCATGAACGTGGACCAACCCAACCCATCTTCCTTCACCTTAACCTCTTGTCTCAACCTGGTTAGTTTCAACACCTCTGTCACTTCGAAAGCAGCGGAAGGTATAAAAGACTAGACTAGTTGCATCATCTCCACAAACCTGTCCCGTCTCTTTAGCCGTATCGTCCGCTTCGCCATCAAGTCAGAAACTTGCCAGCTGAATGGCGCAAAACCTACCGATATCAGTTCATTGCTCTCTCCTAACTGTATCGCTTTTTGTTAATGCGCACCCTAATAATGAATATGGTGTTACACTGAGCCTTTTGGGATCTGTCCCACCAGTGGAAATGATGGATTTCGCCGCATTCCATTGCCTGTATGGATTCCAGGCTTGCTTTCCACTTTTGTTTCATAGGTTGTAGGAATTCATGCATTTTCTAATTAACCACCGTTTCAACGTTTTCTGCCGACGCGGTCATCACAAGAGCCGTCGTTGTCTGAGCGGCCTTTGCTACTATGCATGTTTTAATTCATTGCATCAACAACGTTTTAGCGTCCAAATACATCAAAATGCAAACCGGTTTGGAGAACCGCTGAAGCCCCCACAAGGAGTCGCCTACAGCCAAGTTTGTTTCTAAATTCGAAGAATGACACTGAATCGGCCGTAAGTGCTGCACAAAACATGCCCTAACACATAAATTTTCTTATCTCTGCAAGCTTTTATGCAGTGTTGTAACTCTGTCCCCTGGTTCTGGCCTGCTTTCCATTCTAATAGTTGCGAAATCAACTACAAAATTGTATCGCGATTTTACGGACTGTTCAATCGGCCTTGATTTCCACACATTCCTCCTGCAGTTAACTTTGTCCCTGATGCTGCTTTGCTCTGTGTCAACCCGTAGTGCTTCCAAAACTCTTTTTTATTGTTTCTCTTGAACGTCATTCCAACCTGAATTTGGAATCTCGAACGAATTTAAGACTTGAACAATTCCACAACAATTTACGCTGACTAGGCAAGCAAGTTCTATTGGCATGAACATATTTAAGTTTTTCCCCAGTTTTTAAACGGTTGCCGAACCAGCTAAGTCCATGACCGTCGGTTTCCACACTCCGGTCACCGATCCCCACAAGGTCAATTCCCAATGATAGCCTATTACACCCCAAAACTTTTGATTATCTTTATAATCCCCGGTTTGTATCCGCTTCTATTCATTAGTCTGGTGCCGTAAGAAACTTTGTGGACTGAAGCCACCGGCAAGTAGTTGCATTTAATCTGATCAGTTGGATGGTCCTATAGGCCTCTAGTGCACAGCGAATGCATCCAAGTAAATGGCAATTTAGGCTTGACTTAGGGAAAAGTTTGTTTCCCATTTTATTATTATTTTAGTCTTCCTAGCTAGCATACAAAAGGTTTCCCTGCAACTGGTAACTTCTTTGCACGCTAAGCCAGCTACAATGCACCAGGTGTTTTCCATGCGCTCACGACGGCTATTGAGAGTTATAATGCATTTTTAGGGTAAGTTAGCCTATAATGACTTTACGCCATTTGAATAGTGTTGACCCATATTTCAACAAGAAAATTCAGTGGCGTTCTATGTTGACGATAGTCCAACGGCGGCAAAGGAAGGGTATGCGTAACGGTTGCCTGTCGCAGTGGCTTCCATGTTATCGTTTTAAGTACTGTTGAGTTCATGGAAATCGGGCAAAAGCAGTTAGAAAACAATCAGTGAAGTTCATTGTCGTTTAATAGTTGGTTCATTTTAGATAATCTAGTCTCAGCTTCCCGGCATTCGTGAACGTGCGCGCTGCTGCAAAGGGGTAGGCCATCTCAGCGATCGTTGTAAGAAAACGTGCAGGTAATTCGAAGAAGAAGAAAAGAGTTTAATGGGAGACAAGCACTCCGTCGCCGGTAGAAAGCCAACTTAGAAGCGCATGAGGGCGACGCTTGCCTCGCACATTGCCTTGAAGATACGTCATTGCAGGAAGCGGTCACCTAAAGTTACCCATAATATGCTATTTACACGCGGCTTGCGTTCACGTTTATCATTTAAGTTACCATAAGAGCTCATTTAGAATGAAAAGGTCGAACACCTTCCTCAGAATTGACGAAGTAAACCAAATGATGTAAATGCACTGAAGAAACCACGACGCCTTTTAAAGTGGCTTAATTCAGCTAGCGTTGCGAAGGAAAGTTTTCATGGGATTTCAACGGGATGTTGCATGTTCTTTGACAAATCTTGGTATATACAATCATATCAGGTGGGGTTTTTAATCCAATCCAATTATGACAAACAAACCATGGCCAGGAAGCAGCTACAAATTATGCAGCCCTAACTGATGTCAGTAAAAATAATTCAAATCGATAACACAGCGTTAAATGGGAAAAAATATATGGTCTTTTCCTTTGTAGATAGGGAAAGTTATCATTTGAGCTACGCCTTCCGATTGGTGACAGCTACATGCATCGTATACGGTATAATCCCTTAAAAAGTCTTCGTACGCATTGTTTTACCTTAAAGAGTGAAAAATCGATGACGGGAAAAGATGGCCCCGCCCCTGAACTGCGAAGTATTGAGCAGATCACTGGATCTAATTCTACTGAATGCACTACTTTGCCAAGAAAATCTATTATGAAAAAGTTGTTGCGTCGTACAACAGATTGCTAAGCTTTAAATTTTCGCGTGCTCGGATGGCCAGATCCCACCGTCTTTCCTGCATTTCGACTGATCTTGACGTAAAACCTGCGCTCACAATTGCCAGCTTGCATGTCTGTCTACCTTTGAAGACCCTATTTGTTTGTTTTGTTATTGATTTTCAAACCAATCTTGATCTAACAACTGAGCGAGAAATTTCCGCTGTTGAAATCATTCTGCAGAATGATCATGCAATCTAAATGCTTCTCGGCACACCTCAAGAAATATATCAATATTATTAATACTGCAAATTGGCTGTGACGTGAAACCCAAAAGAGTCAGTGTGTAGTAATCGTCCAACGGGGTGAGACATTCCCCTTTAAAATGGAGCATACCCTGCCACTATATGTTGACTTCAAGGTGCAGTACATCCTGCAGGTGCAGATGCAACTTGGTTATTTGTCGGATGGCTAGCCATTTCTTGCTTACTTGAACGCTGTTAGGTGGTGCCACGGTCAGCACGAGTACCAATGTGTTAAGTAGAAGCGACCAATTACGCGCAGTTTAATTCAGTAATTGTATGTCTCACGTTCTATAATTTTGATACATGAAGGGAAGGCAAGTGGCTACTGATTCCTCAGAGGACTAAAAAATCTACTCAGCTGCATAAGACATACTGTACACTTCGAAGTTTATATTTTAACAATTTCGCATGCTTCACCGGCAGATCACTTTGTTTTCCCGCGGCCCGTTGTTTCAAAACAGAGTATTTGGGTATACGGATATACGCATGGAAGTTCTGACTGTACATAGCTTGCGTTGAGGTTTAAGTTGCTCCTGTGAGGGTCTGTTTGGTATAAATATTTAAATTGGGCTGAAATTATACTTTAATAGGTGGATTTGTGGGGAACTGACTTGAGATGATTTGAGGGACGCCTAAGAGGCGTTTTTGCAAAGAAGTCCCCAAACCAACTTCGGGATGGCGCAAAATGCCTGGGTCGGTTCCCGGACTGCAAATGGTCGGTCTGGGGAACTGTTTGGAAAGAACTGATTGTCGCTTTTATTGATGTTTTGATGATAAGACCCCGACCTGAGAGCTACCTCCGACGATCTATTATTGAATTATTATCTCTTCACTCCAGGCTGAGTAGAAAAACATTTCGACCTATACCATCCATCCTATGTAAGCTAAATTCAAAAGGATTTTCCGACTGAGGTCTGGAAAACGCTCAAGGGCTAGTTTCTTTACCAGTAGGGTGGAATTTATGTGGAGAGGCCTCCCTGAAGAACTAGCAAGACCAACGGGCAAATCCATCTTTAGAAAGGCTTGGGCATATAACCCGGACTAATTGGTTAATCCTTCAGGTAAATCCACATCAAACGAGCATCGAACAGTTATATCTTTTCAAATTAGTTCTAGCTCTCTGTATAGTTTGGAACGGTCACTACTGTGACCCTACTCGATTGCCCCAGAATGAGCCTCTTTCGTTACTGCTCCATTCTTTCCCACCAAAACTTAAAGGAAAACTGGCAGGTAATCGAATATACCGATTCTTTAAGACTTGAGGATTCCTTTAAAAACCCCACCGGAGATTTGGGCCATGCACTGATGAACAAATAAAAAAGATGAGACACTTTCGGCAAAGGATGCCGGCCGTCAAGCATACCACTTTGTATACCGTGGATGCTCGTTCAGCTACCTGAGCAATACTGCCCTGTGCCAACTGAGATTTAAGGACACTTGGCTGCCGAGATTATCTGAAGTGGGTAGTGAAAGGGAGGATGTTACGCACATAACGGAAATGCTGAACCGCCTACCCACAGGAGATGGCTGGGGCCGCTAAATGCAACCTCAAGGCCTATTATAACTATGTGCAAACAAAGGCGGCTTTGAGAAAAGCCGTGCAGTGCAAACCCACTAGGAGTTTAGATTGACCGGCAGTAAGGAGAAATCCGACTGTCTGTTGGCATTTTTCCAAACGGTATATAGGCGGGATCAAGAAATGCAAGGACAAACACTAAGCCCCATCGCCTTTATGGTGGAAGTGCCGGACGGAGCGATCACGGAGGAAGAACTATCGGAAAGCCTGAGAAGCTGGACGCATTGAGATCCACCCAGGAATTGCAAGACCGCTGGCGTAGACCCTGGTGAAACATTTCATCGCTGGACGAAGGGCGGCTTCGCGTGGGTTGTTTGAAGTCGACAGTCATACCGGTGTAAAAAACGGGAACAGAGATGACTAGGCCAGATATAGACCGGTGAGTCTGACATCCATTTTGCGAAAAACTCGACTGAGTCCTCCTCGACATGACAGTCAATCAACTGGAGGCTAACAATCTAATGATAGTGGAGCAGCATCGTCTTTGGCAAAAAAACCATGACTGTCCCATCTGATAAGCTTCCGAGATGAAGCACCAGGTAGGGGGGACGGGGGCAAAAAAGCAGAACTCTTATACCCGGAGTTTCGGAAGACCTTTGACTTCATGAGCCTCCGGCTCCTTGACCAGGAAGTGAAGACTTTCCGGGTGGATGCTAAGGTCAACAATTGGATAGCAGAGAGTCTGAAGGGTAGGTCTTTCAGAGTGAGAGGCTGGGGTAATCAATTAGGCAGAGGATTACCACATTGTGGGGCGCCTCAGGGGTCTCTCTTGGAGCACCTGCGCTTCCTGCAGTATATCGACGACGCAGCTAATGGTTTGGAAAATCCATGTATCACGTTTGCTAACGAAATCAAACTATTCGGGATAACATAGAGTGAAGTAATCGAGAAAGATTTGGATAAAGTTTACCTGTGGTCGGTGAGATAGGGTCTTCCGTTGAGCTTTGGGCATGTGCCAGTGGCTCATGGAGGGAGGAGCAAACTCCCGTTGCCGCTTGAGTCCACCTGGACATCGGGTCAAGTTGGAACAAACGCAACAAGCAAGGGGCCTTGGGCTAGTGGTGAGCGCGGACTTCAACCGTAGTCTGCAATGTCAGAAGGCGGTCAAGAGGGCATGGTGTGCCTTGCGCTAGCGTGAGAGGACTGTAGAGTTAAGGAGGCCTAATGTCCTACTGCCGCTGCTCAAGGAATTTGTCCGACCGCAACTGGCATACTGTGCCCAGGCATGAAGACCATACGTGCTTAGTGAAAGAAAAATGCTGGATCGTGTTCAGAGTGTTCGATGTGCTGGTTTGGAAATGTGATGCATATGGGGTATGAACAGAGACTGAGGGCACTTTGTTTGTACTCCCTGGGAAGACGTGGGGAAAGAAGTCAATCGATACAGGCTTTCAAGGTCGTAAGGGGCCTGGGCGAGGTACGGGGTCACCGTGGGCCCCTAATCAAGATAAGGGAGAATGAAACACTTGGGCGACATGGGAAAAGGATTGCGCGAGAGCATTCAACCATCGGGTTGAGAACCAAACCGTTTCCCGTGCGAGTGGTAAATGGCTGGAACAAGCTACCGGAGGATGTCGTCCAGGTGGGATCAGTGCGCGAATTCAAGGGGGGACTGAACAATTAAGGACTATCTGTTTTTGTACTGAAGTGATGACCAAGAGAAAAGCATCTCATTAATTCCCCCCTCGGAGGTGATAGAAATGAGAGTCGGAGCCACATGCAAGATTCACACTTTCGCCCTAGAAATTGAATAGGGCTTCCATCCTTCTGTCGTCGAACTATCATCAGATCCAAGGAGCTCTCGATGCATGAACCTGGACGATCAGGCATCTCGCAGTATAGTACTGCAATCCAACTGGAATTGGAACTGGACCTGAACTGACCTGACCTTCAACCTTCTAATCGTGGCAATTTAATCGCATGGTGAATGTGGTTGGTGGAGTGTCGGTTGAGTCATCAGGTGCGTCAGGCGGGTGATAGTTCTGAAGGTATTGGCCCTACAGAGGTTGTAGACTTCCATAATTTCCTCGTTTTTTTGGTAAAAGGGCAGAATTGGCCTCTGTTGTTACTGGGCTAATACGAATTTGTAAAGAAAAATATGAAGAACGATTTCTCTATGATTTCTGTTGTATTCTTGGAAATGAATGATAACTTGACGGTCGATTTTTTTTCTGGAACACAAAAGCATTATCTCATGAGCTAGTCGCTCTTTAACTTTAAAAACACTCCGACCTATGGCAATGTTCATCACTATTTAACCATACGGAAGTGGCCGTTTGGCTGAGCTTTTTCCACTGAATTTTGCTTATTGACATCACTCGAAAGATCCTTTAGCCCACGCAGGCGGTGGCGATCTGGAGGGCTAAAATGCGGTTAATTAGCCCATTATGAAATTCTCCCTGTGCATGATCAAGGTATCCGTTGCTTCCCGTATTTATTCGCTTTATGAATATATATAAACACACCCTAGTTCCCTTCTTTATTGCTTGTCACTGGTCCACAAACAAGAAGTGGTCATTTTACGGCCAATAGTTTATCAGAATAATTTTCGCACACTCTCGCGCATACCTTGCTAACAACAAATCAAAAAGTGCACTGTGCGCGTAGAAATTCACATGCAGTTACGAAGACCGAAACATGACGGTGAGGATATTACGACTTAGTTGCGCATTTGCATAGTTCTCGTCTGCTCTTCTTCACTTAGCGACTATTGTTGTACGCATGCACAGACATTCATGTGCGTACGTGCTCGCTTAGTGGAGAAATTATAAGCCAGCTTGCTCTTAGTCAGCACGAACTCCTCCGGAGCCAATAAGCAACGGTCCTGAAAAAGGTTCACTTAGCGACAGGCTAAAATATGACCATATCTTAACAAGTGAGCCCATCTTCCTTATGAACGCCACTTTGTTTATTATGGAATTCCATAATCATGATCAGTTGACTCCTTCCGTTATGAAGTATTCCACAAGGAAAGGAACAAATAACGAATTGAGTCATCCTTCTTCCGTGCCATATTTTAATCGGTAGGCGACTAGCCAACTATTCTTAATTTTTCGTTTCCCTAAAATATGAAACAATGACAGTCCGATTAGGGCCATTCATCTGATCATAAGAAGTAGGTTCTCCGTGCAGTTATTTATGGAAGATATACCTCATGGTGAACCACCGTTAATTACTAATTATTGAGTGTTCAATAGCTACTTGAACCTCTAAATGCCTCAGAATGGTCGGGAGCGGATATCTCAGGCTCTGAGTCGACTGCTCGCCCTGAGCATCACTCGAAATTCTCCACGATGACCTACCTCCTAAATAGCTTCGACCAGAAACGTTCTGCGCACTGCTTCCTGATGGCGGTGTTTTAAAAAAGTGCAAGAACGAGGACGAATGCTGGCGCTCCTTGCTGATTTTCTAATAATCGATAACGAGTGGGAGGGTAAATGGCCAAGCCCTGATTCTAAACCAACCACGGGGGCGTACGAAGCATACGACTGCTCTTTAGCATATGCGTTAGAGGATTGTGCCATGCGCCGAAGGTCGTATGCTGCCTCCGAAGAGCGTACGAAATCAGGAACTAGTTCCCGGTCTCTACTGGGTTGCGTGACTCTCGGATTGTCCTACTGTCTTGTGGTTTAGGTCTTTTGGTCGGAGGCTTCGGACAGGGTTCTCTACATGAATCCTCCACTTCGATCCGGGCAGTCGGGCAGTTTAAAGGGCACAGAGTAATCGTGGATTCCAATAGATGGCCGGTGACGTAAATATGGGGAATGGAGGAACTAGCATATGTTAAACTATGCATAGTATTCCTCTCTTCTCCTCATTGTTTTCATCCTTTGCCACGGTTTTTTGACTCACGGTCTATTCACAAATTTTGGCAATATATCTAGTGTATGTGCATATATATGTATGTTATACATACCCCTGATTTGAAGTAGCATTTTACAAAGCAGATTTATTAGCATTATCTCATAGAACTAATCATCGGATATCGTTGAGCAGTAATTCACTTTGTATGACGGATTGCTGCACATCAACGCTTCTATATGACTTATCTTCGATGTTTTTGACTCTATCAGGTACGTTATGGTCGCCGCCACATTTTTCCGAGTGTTTGGTGTACTTGGATTGACGTAGTTCCAGAGACAAATGGCATCTAATAACTACATCTGTAGGCCATGGGTATGATGTGCATTGTAGTTACATAAAAATGGTTTTCCCATTCGTTTTTAGTGTCTGAATAGTCCCAAAATTTCGTTGCCAAAACAAGCCGCCACAAGTGAAGTCGCCATAGGTGCCTTTAGGTGCTTTTTGCCAAATTTGTCACTGTCGAGTTATGTAATTATGAATATTTAAAACTACAGGCTGTTCTTGATAACCTCTACTTGGCGGAAGTGTACCTGGCCTTTCGAATTCAGTTACATTGTCAGCGGTTTATTGCTTTGCCGGAATTTTTGGCTAGTATCTGTTGCCCTAAGGATTAGAGCACACTTTAGACTTCTTCCCCCCACCCGAGGAGCATGAACAGCAACTGAACATGCCGATACTATCGTTATACCATTATTCCTCTCTGCAGGGTTTCTGACCCCGGTTGGGTTGAGATTTGAATCGTCGCTTTGCGACAATGTCTGCCGACACTGAATTTCCATTTGGTCTCCTCGGTAGTTCCAATGATGTTATGACAATCACAACTTGAATTACTTACTCAGACGTTTTGTGTTTTAGGTATAGTATGAGATTAGAGGCGCATAGTGCAAAACTGAAAGTGTTCCAGCCGAAATCCCTAATGAAAACAGGACGAACACTAAGCGAAAAATCAATATTTAGTCCTTTAAGAGACGGCTGTAGTACATACTATGTCCGCAACATTTGATGGTTCTTTTTATGACATGCTTGAGACGCGAGTGGAGTGGAAAGGAAAAGTCTCATTGCCACTAGGGTTTACTTTACTGGGGGGAAGGACTGTCAGTCTTTACCCTGAAACTTGGATTAACAGAACCAAATAAGTTCTCACTAGGTCAGGTGTGATAACGAGCCGGATGACAGCTAGTTTCCGTCTTGAGGTCGGTTGCTTTTAGGTGGATTGCACTAGAACCTTTCGTTGGAAGGAAACTTCCGCAGTGACGCAGTCGCGCATCGGTTAAAATTACTGTCCGCTGTGATGCCTAGTCTGTTTTACCATGACCTTTGCGGATGTAACGGGTGTACCAATTGCCAACCGAAGTCGTTCTTGATTGGATGATCCTTCAGATAATACAAAACCCACAAGCAGCCTTTAATTCATGGATGGATTCATCCAGATGCCCACGGACACCCGAGGGTTTGGTTAAATCGCAGTACCGACTCATGATGAACACAGGTAAAGTCGGGAGAACCATCCTAAAATGAGCGACAGGTCCTTTCACGGACAATAGAACAGAGACAGTCCATTTCGGAACATTTGCATAATTATGCGACCGTGAGTGTTGCGGCATCCATCGACCGCCTGGGACACTCATTTTATCCGAATTGTATGCCTCCCGATGCAGACTATATGGTTGGAGACTTAACAAATTTGTCGAAATATACGGGACACTGTTCCCATCTCAGCAGGAGTGAATGCATTTGCAAAGGTACTTGCCGCTTCTTAGCGCCGAAGGTTCTGACAACAAGCCTTGCATTGACGAAATTCAGTTCAGTTTGGACAATCATTAACCTTGCACCAATGTGAACGCGTTGCAGTTGCAACTTCACAGCATTATCTGCTCAAACAAAAAGGAACAGCGAATAGTGAAAAGTCGGCTGCAGAACAGTAAGTTGAAGAACTGTATAGGAAAGGAAACGTTTCGAATGCAAGAACGTCACTGACTGGGGCAGTGCGTCATCACTTGTATTCTCTAACCATCTCTTCGGCGAATCTTGTGAACCTCAACCCGGTAGTCTAACTCCGCCTGCGCGAGCCAGTCCATGGGGAAATGTTTCCATGCTTTTTCCCATGTCATCGACTAGCCACGTCGAACCATCTTCCAACCCTTGCCTGCATCGAAGAACAGCGTATGACGGGGCAGTCGATGTGTGTGCATGCGGAAAACATGTTCCAACCACCTTAATCTATTTTGATTTAATACCCGTTCTAAGGGCTGAACCCTAGGACCCAGAGCGTTAGACCTAAATTTTGAGTTACTGACAAAATTCATCCACCCTATTCTACCAATGCTACTAGGACGATGGTTTCCAAACACTGAACTTCTTTGCATATTTTCTGCTCCCAAATGACTAAATCTATCCACCTCACCCGGTTGTTTATCTGCAAGAATAAGGTTTGCTTTCGAGCCAGTCAAATCCTACGTTTTACACCTTTTAGGTGTTAAACACGTCCCAAGCATACCTACACTACCGTTTAGACGGCCTAGTAAGACCTGCAACTTACTTTGTTGTTCATTCGATAGCAAGTTACCCACATAATCTAATTTTGATCGGTCCCTGTTGAGCAAATGTCAGTCACTAATCTTACATGAGGATAGGGCTATCTCCGTAACTATCTCGATGATAAACTCATCACTTCTCGTGATGGAGTCGGGTGAAACAACTGAACCCACGAACTTGGTTTCGACTGTTCGCATGCTGAGTTTGGATGCGTGAAATGAAGTTCTCTGGCACACTCTTCAATGAGAGTTAACGTCACAAAATTGCACATTCGACTGAGTCCAATGCCGCAGGCATCCAGTAAAGCAGCTGGGGTTTTGACTACCCGTCGTTTCTGAGGTTCACATAGTATGGAGTCCTGCGTATCAGTTCCCATTGAGTGCAAGGTTACTCTGATCTGCTCGCAGTGTTCGCTCGGATCCTGGGCATCTTGTTGTGACGACAATCGTGTTGAAAGCTCAGATTGGAACTAAAGTCGGTAATTATCATCTGGAATGAGCTGCGTAGGGTGCGTGGTTTTTCCCTTCAATGTAACCACAGAATAGACGCAAATAAAAGTGAGTATAAACTGAGTCCATACATGCGGACCAAAATGATTGGCAGTCCTCGATTGGTTCACATCACCGATGACCGATGACATTGTGGACGATCTGAATCCAACACTTGTCTCTTCTGTTTCCAAACCNCTGTCTCTTATACACATCTAGATGTGTATAAGAGACAGACCTTGCACCAATGTGAACGCGTTGCAGTTGCAACTTCACAGCATTATCTGCTCAAACAAAAAGGAACAGCGAATAGTGAAAAGTCGGCTGCAGAACAGTAAGTTGAAGAACTGTATAGGAAAGGAAACGTTTCGAATGCAAGAACGTCACTGACTGGGGCAGTGCGTCATCACTTGTATTCTCTAACCATCTCTTCGGCGAATCTTGTGAACCTCAACCCGGTAGTCTAACTCCGCCTGCGCGAGCCAGTCCATGGGGAAATGTTTCCATGCTTTTTCCCATGTCATCGACTAGCCACGTCGAACCATCTTCCAACCCTTGCCTGCATCGAAGAACAGCGTATGACGGGGCAGTCGATGTGTGTGCATGCGGAAAACATGTTCCAACCACCTTAATCTATTTTGATTTAATACCCGTTCTAAGGGCTGAACCCTAGGACCCAGAGCGTTAGACCTAAATTTTGAGTTACTGACAAAATTCATCCACCCTATTCTACCAATGCTACTAGGACGATGGTTTCCAAACACTGAACTTCTTTGCATATTTTCTGCTCCCAAATGACTAAATCTATCCACCTCACCCGGTTGTTTATCTGCAAGAATAAGGTTTGCTTTCGAGCCAGTCAAATCCTACGTTTTACACCTTTTAGGTGTTAAACACGTCCCAAGCATACCTACACTACCGTTTAGACGGCCTAGTAAGACCTGCAACTTACTTTGTTGTTCATTCGATAGCAAGTTACCCACATAATCTAATTTTGATCGGTCCCTGTTGAGCAAATGTCAGTCACTAATCTTACATGAGGATAGGGCTATCTCCGTAACTATCTCGATGATAAACTCATCACTTCTCGTGATGGAGTCGGGTGAAACAACTGAACCCACGAACTTGGTTTCGACTGTTCGCATGCTGAGTTTGGATGCGTGAAATGAAGTTCTCTGGCACACTCTTCAATGAGAGTTAACGTCACAAAATTGCACATTCGACTGAGTCCAATGCCGCAGGCATCCAGTAAAGCAGCTGGGGTTTTGACTACCCGTCGTTTCTGAGGTTCACATAGTATGGAGTCCTGCGTATCAGTTCCCATTGAGTGCAAGGTTACTCTGATCTGCTCGCAGTGTTCGCTCGGATCCTGGGCATCTTGTTGTGACGACAATCGTGTTGAAAGCTCAGATTGGAACTAAAGTCGGTAATTATCATCTGGAATGAGCTGCGTAGGGTGCGTGGTTTTTCCCTTCAATGTAACCACAGAATAGACGCAAATAAAAGTGAGTATAAACTGAGTCCATACATGCGGACCAAAATGATTGGCAGTCCTCGATTGGTTCACATCACCGATGACCGATGACATTGTGGACGATCTGAATCCAACACTTGTCTCTTCTGTTTCCAAACCAGTCGCTTTGCTCCCTCTGTTTATCTATAACGTCCCCATTGATAACGCACTCGAAAGTCGCATACGTACTTAT
>LUCM01008879.1:2801-90408 GCA_008360955.1 Fasciolopsis buskii | reverse complement strand
AATAAAATAGATTTTACAATTAGAGTCCAAAGTACAAATCTGGTCACCTGACTGCAAAAAGTATTTACCATCCATTCACTTTGATAAGCAAAAAGGTTAGTGGTTCTAGAAATAGATCTGAATACTTGTACATTTAGTGAAAACAATTCACACTGGGTGGACCGAAACCGGACTAAATTATGTGGCGTAAAATAGATGTTCAGTACATGTCCCACTTGGTACAAACAAGTGGAAGAAACAAATAGTCTACGGTTATTTCTGTCACTGCTTTCCTAAGATGATTACCCGAAACATATGTTGGATTATATTCCAAAATTGTCCATTTTTGAACACGTTATGGGACGAGATGCGCTGCAAATCGAGCCCCTGGCAATGTAATGTATGGTTTCACGCAAAATAGTACACTAATTATCACGCATTTAACTCGATTTTATAGTCTCCTTGAGCGGCTGTTACGTGGACGAAATAGCCAAACCTGTAAGAGATATTATGCGATTAACTGCACCGTGCCTTAGTCGGTCAGTTGTACTAAGAAATGAGTCAATTTTCACAAATAATACTGTATATGAAACAGTTCACCTTCTGATATCATCACTCAGCTCACCGTTAAAATAGCTCGCACTACTGTATTTTTATTAATCACCGTACAAGAGTAAGTCGCTTATACATTTCCACTAGAAATTGAACAATAACAGGGTTCTGGTTAGCGAACCCGTTGATAGACAGTCTCTCTGAAACATATTTCGAAGCAATAGGATGCCCGAAAAGTACGTTAGACCGATGGAAGCATATCACTTCTCACCACGGGCTCGCGTCCGTGCCTACGGCGAAGAATTAGCCGGGTCTTCATCCCTTGACTAAATTGTTCGCCAATATTACCGGCTGTCACCGACTTTATTCAACTGCGTTTTATACTGAATAATGTGTAGTGCCCTCAATAACTTTCATGGAATACAACTTGGCCACGGTTGTTGGTCCACTGACCTCGAATTCGCCGACGACATTGTTATTGTGGGAGAGGAGCCTGCAACTATGTAGGCGGTCCTAGGCCGGATTGTGTGCGAAGCCAATGACTGTTGGTTTAGAGGTGAGCACACCAAAAGCAAAGTTCTTCAAAACTTCACGAGCTTGTATCCACATCAGTGGCAGCATTTTGAAACGGGTGCTTTACTTTAAGTACCTAGGCGCTCTTGTCCGAACGGATGGTCACGTCAGAGACGAGGTTAAGCTCTGCGTAGACTGCGCCAGGAGAGCCTTCCTATCACTTCGCGAGGCGTTGTGGTCTCGCAACGAAATAAGCCTCTGTACGAAGCTGCGCATTTGCCCTGCCGCCGTCCTCCCAGTCCTTATGTATGCATGCGAAACCTGGCCATCAAGGGTAGACGATACAAATCAGCTAGAAAGTTTCGACCATTGGTGTCTACGCCATACGGCAAAAATCAAGTGGTATGATCACTTCTCAAATGCCGCTGTACCCCAGCACTGTATGATTGTCGAACGCTTTCGTCGTTTCTCCTAAGACGTCGCCTTCAGCAGCTTGGTTATTTTCTCCTCCAATTGGTGATGGAATTAACAAAAAAGAGCCTATTGTCGTCAGCAGAAGGGTCGCCTTGATGGTCAGTTGAAGGCGTGGGTTAGCATTGTTAAAGCGGACATGGATCGCTTAGATCTTCAGTCGGTTTTCGGAGTACGAGATCGGCGCAATAACTAGATTTTGCAGCTTGCAGACTTCGCTGCAGATTGCAACCTATGAACGTCTGCAACCAAAGAAGTCCAAGAAACCGGCCTATCCTTTCGGAGGAGTTAGTCGCATATTGTCCGTCCCATTAAGACTGCAGTTTGATGCGATGTGACGACTTGCGAACCCTATAGATGACCGAAATGGGGAATAGGAAAACTGCCATGTGAGGTAAACTCTGCACATAGTTTCCTTTCTCCTTCTCGCTCATCGTTTTCGTCGCTTGCCCTGATGCCGATGGCGTGTGATCTGTATTCGGATTTGCATATATATGTAATATATGATTCAGTCATGTTTGGGAAATCAATGCGTAAACGCTTGACAAAGCAGTTCGCTGGTCCTGCATGTTGTGAGTGCATGGGAGCTGGCAACTCAATCGGTAAAATGAATGAAAGGGTAATTGGCCCAAGCGAATAAGCTTCCATTCAACCACATCCCGCTACGTTGTGGACAGGTTCTTATCAGAACTACAGGCCTTGGTTGAGAGCCCTAATCTTCCTCCTGTGTAGTGGCCAGAATTCCCAGGAGTACCCGTCTGTCATTTTTCACGGGTTAGACAATTGCTAATAACTTCCTACTACATGGTTCGCCGCGCAAGGTCATCAGGACGGCGCTGCTTTTTAGATCGAACGGGCAGATAGTAACGAGTATGTTGCCGCTCAGAGTTCCGTTTTTTATTCAACCTACATTCTGTCCCCAATCGTCTCTGTTTGCTCTATCTGCCTGCTCACAATGCTCCCACTGATAACATGCCCGAAACTTGCAGTGATTCATTGTCAAATAGTGTCGTAAATGATGCAGCATATGGTGGTCCTTACTCTGAAACCTTGCCATCCACTGGATCTCGGTTTTGTCGTCGTGCGTATTCTCCTGTAGGTCGGTCGACAAGCGTGTCTTGCGCTCGCAGTTGACTTACTGGCGGTCGATTTCTTCTGCGACAGTAAAACGCGAGTTCCGGACTTGAGTAGTGTCACTCAACTAGTTGCGTCAGCTACCACTGGGCTCTTCAGAAGACGGATAAACTTGAGCTACGGGTAGGCGCGATGTAGGAACCGCCTTGAGTGAGAAGTCCGAAGCGGTCCTTTTAGTCTAGATATCAGTTACTGGCCATTTGTATGCAGTAATGCTCTAAGGGTCGGTTGCCGTTTGAAATGATGTCTCTTTCGAGCACAGCTTGTTTGTATTCCCAGTATACACTCAAACAGACTAACGCTAACACCCCAAAATGGATTTTATGATGCACTCGCCACAGTCGTTCTTAGGAGCAAAGGCTCTGACATTGCAGCGACAGATGATATTAAATGATTAGTTCGACGGCTTTTTGCGCGGTTGTCAAACGGTCATGGTAACAGGGGTATTCAAAGCGCGAACTACACCACCATCAGTCAATTCCGCACTTAATCGCTCGCTGTTGGTCGCGGTCGTCTTCCAAATAAACTAAGCAATCCCGTTTAACGATTCGATATAAATTTATCATCCATGTGTCTCAAATAGTCTCTGCTGAGTAGGTCCTATGCAACTCCTTTTCATGGCGATGTTCCCACTAAAGTGCCAGGACGAGGGCGAACGCCCGGCGCCTTCCACCGGGCTGACTGATCATTGATGATCAATCTAGGGGAGTTGGTTGGGCCCTGATTCCAAACCAAACAGAGGCGATGTACGAGGCACACGACTGTATGCTCATCGGTGTTCGTGGTGAAAGAGTGTACTGAGCACCCAGGATATCTAGCCCAACCGAAGGGCGCATGAATTGAGCAGTCAGTCACTGGTCCCCTGTGGGTTAGGTGACCCTTAGATCGTCCTGCTGCTTTGTGGGTTGAGCCATTTGACCAAAGTTTCGGTGTAGGATCCCCTAAGTCAACCCTGTACTTCTGTTTGAGCAACCGGGTAGTACCAAGTCCGCAGAGAACTCATGGATCCCGATGGGTGGCCGGCGATGTGGAGGTGAGGAATAGAAGAACTAGCATGAGATATGAACTCTACACAATGTTTCTTTTTCTTTCTTCTTTTTTCCTCATTGTTTTCGTCGTTCTCCGCGATTTCGACCGCGCACTATCTGTATTCAGATTTTTGCAAAATGTGCTACTGGTCCATGTATGTGCAATCAAATTTTGCATTAGTTTTCATGCGACTTTCGCCGCAGCCTGACGACGCAAACGTCGTTAGCTGTGAGGCGTTCGCTTGACTCAGATATTCACACAATTTATGGACAGAAACTACCGTTCGGCATAGGAGTTCCGGCAAACAAAAATGTAGATGAACACCGGAATCAAATTGAACGGGTGCTGCATTTGGCGATTATGTTCGCTTGGGCTCCTGTGTTCGTTGTTCGTCAAGGTTGCTATTTTTCAATAGTTGGTCAATGTAATGGACCGAAACCCCAGCTCTCTTACTCTAAGGGGGTGTAAGGTGTGTTAACGTCTACATGGTCAGCTCACAGCAAGTCTTAAATAGGACCGTGAAGACTGGTTGGTCAAAATAGACGAAAGACTGAAGATAGCAACTGCTTCAGGTAATATTCAAATGCTCTAGACGTATACGCCGGTAGGCGGCTAAATTAGGTCAGTAGGAGGTTATCTAATAGAAATGCAGAGCATTTCCATGGCCCGACGATTTGACCAAGTAATTCAAGCATGCAGGTTTGCTTACCGCACGGTAAAGTAGTCCGACAGTTGTTTATTCTTGATTTGCGTCACTTGACCTCTCCATCGGAACGGGAAATAGAATGAAGGATCCGGTCACTGGGACCGGAATAGTCGGCTTGTCTCGACGAACCTCCTCCAGTTCTTTTTGAACTTTGTGCAGATGCCTTGATAAAATGGCTTACCACCTTGCTCCATAACATTTGGAACGAGGAGCGTATTCGGTTCTCACGGGCAATTTGTTGATTTCATCCGCCTTGAAGAAGGGACTAAACAGCGTTGAGATCGGCTTAATGCCGATAATTACCGAGTTTTAGCCTCAATAACGCTGCGCTACCTGAAATCGGTTCGCGAGAGTGACGCCCGCGAGCAACAGACTAGATTTCGCTCAGTTTGAGGTTGCGTCGACCAGCATTGCACCATTCCTCAGCTACTTAAACTGCGCCACACGCACGCCGTCGCTCAACAATCGTTCTTTTTCTGTACTTTCAAGGGACTTTTGACTCAGTTAGCCAAACAGCGATGTTCAGTGCTCTTCTTCAGAAAACCCTGTCAAGAAGTTTGTGGATTTGCTGCGATTATTGTGCTCCTATGATTCTGGTTGCACAGAAGTATACTGTGAATTATCGAGTTAATTCGAGGCGAGCGGAGATGTTCGACAAGGGTTTTTCACCAACAGTTTATTTTGTTTTGCAGTCGGAGTTTGGGTGTTGAAGTTTTGCGCCGCTGGGAGTTTTTTGATTATCGATGTTTGCATAGTAGCACTGGGATTTCATAGTGATCACGTGAGCAGTACTAGCATTAAAAGTCGAGTATTGGGTATCGGTCCATAAAACATTCCATCGCAACGTATTCAGCTTAGTAAACTTCGTTGGTTAGGGGATGTTTTGCTTATGGCAAACACACGTCTACCGTACTATGGCCTGTTTTTCCGTGCTTACTCGGAGTGGAAAAAGACATGCGGAGGCCAATAGGTGACATGACAACGGGGAATGAGGAAATTTACGGCTAGCTTAGGTAAAGCGAGTCTCATATCTTCGTGGTTGGGACCTTTCAGCCAGTTGACCGGAGACTTTGAAAGCTATGACAGTGAACTGTAAAGTGGCGATCGAGCTGTCACTTTATTTCGAATCGGACTTCACATTCGAGAGGCATTGGAGCAAGCATGTATGTTCAGCTGTAGTACTATGGAATAACAGCTCGTCAGCATCCAGAATTCTAAACACCAGTATATGCGTTATTTGAATATTATGCACAAGTTCTCTTACGCTTTCATGTCCACAATCTGATATATGTCAAAGAATGGCCTCTGGAAGAAATCCGTTCAATACTGGTCTCAGTCTGTTCGATTGTTTTCGATTTGACTCGAGATTACGAACGCACTTCTTGGAGAGAGATAGAGATTTGCATGTCCAGCGGTAATCAGTCGAGTGGCTTTTGTCATATTTACTCTGGGTTTCGTAGAGGAACCTCAAGACCTCCGGACATTCGTCTTCCGAAGGTTGACAACGCGCGGCTACGTGATATCACTTGACCTTGTTAAGTGTCACAATCGGAACGGCGAAACACGACTTCTCAGCCAACCAAGTACGATTGTATGGTGATAATTAAAATCGCCGCAGAAATTCAAGGGTGGCGTACTATAATGATAACTTCCCATTCGGCATTCATCGTGTGAAGAGATTCGGTTTCCGACTTTGTAGCTGCTGATCGTCACTGGTCAACAATGCAGTCTGTAAATTGCATTCAGCTATTTACCTTTGCCCTGGTAGTTTGTCACTACAATTCTGCGAACCGTCATCTTCCTGTTATCAGCTCGCAATGGAGTTAAAGTGGTTTTAATGAGACTTCTGTTCACTCACAATCATTGGTTGGCTCGGAGCTGTCATCCACACGATGCGCGTTGACTTTATCGTCCATCGTTTCTACAACCGGCCCCGCAGTGGACTGCCACTCTCGAAAGGTTATCATAGAGACGCACCTCACGAAGAATTGTATCGTATTGTATTGCATAGACTTTTGCGTACAAAAAATAATGTCGCATTTCAGTCAAAAACTGTGAGTTTAACAAATTAAATTAGGGGGAGAGGTAATTAATAAATAAAATAATAAAAAATTACACCCATCGCCTCGTGAAGAATATGAAAGTACTCATCCAGGAATAATCATATCGCATCAGAACAGGCTGCTCAGGAATTCGCCTGAAACCCGGTCACGGTTTATCAAAACTCGTGCTAACTATGGGACCGTGGAGTTCCTATAAATATTGATTCTGGAGGATATGGAACGAAAATCGGATCGTGTCGAAATATGAGAGCGACACTTTGAAAGATCAATGCGTGGAGGATACGAGGGATCAGAAAGAATTTTGTGAGCAAATTTCTCACATGCTGATAGGTGTTGATCACGTAAATTTAGGGACAATTCAGTTAGTGGTATGAAGGAAAAAGCTAATAATTGATAGCCCCCGGCGAAGTATTTTAAAGTCTTTCTTTCTTTCTTTCTGGACAAATGACGGGAGAACAGTAAAGAAGGACTGGAAAAACCCACTGGTATACAAATCGGGAGATGGTGCTTTGTTTCACCTTGTGTTGTCGGAGCTTCCTGATTTGAAATGACAACCGTCGGAGATTCTTTACACAGGTAGAAATGTGAGTAGTCCGCTTCAGATTTTTATCAATAGTAACCCCTAGATATTTCACAGAATCAACCCTGGTAAGAGTTTTGAGTTGATAGAAGACGTTTCGGATGGGTGGGCCGACCGAGGGAGAGAAAACAGACATTCGGAAAATTTAGATGTGTTGAGAGTTAAACCAGCTCGTGCAGAGAAATCGTAAACAGAAGATAGGTTGTTGGGAAAACTTTGAAAATCATCGTTGTTCGAAGCGGCGTGAGAGAGGGTAACATCATCAGCATACTTAAATGGATGACAAGGGGAGTTAGTAGATAAGTCGCTGATGTAAGTAGGGAAAAGAAACGGTAAAAAAGCATGCTGTGGCACTCCTGAGTTGTTAATCAAGGGTTTTGAAACTTTAACGTCCATTAGTGTGCATTGGGTTCGGTTAGTAAAGTAATCAGACAGCCATGCTAATAAAGAACTGGGACAACCAAATGTTTGCAGTTCGTGAAGTAGAATAGACCGTGGGACTGAGTCAAATGCCGACGAATATTGCAGGAAGGTGCAACGAACAGATTTCATTGATGCGTTTAAGGACTTACAAATGTGATGAATGAGGAAGGCGACAGCGTCCAAAGTGGACCAGTTCGATTTATAAGCAAACTGAAATGGGTCGGCAGGAGGGTACATAGAAGAACGCAGGCGCTTAAGTAAGGCACGCTCCGTCAGTTTAAGACCAGAAAGTGTTAAGGCGATGGGGCGTAAACGTTTTGCTAAAGCAGTAGAATTGTTAGATTTAGGTATGGGAATAATAGCGACGGATGAAATGAAAAATTGAAATAAACATGGGCGAAAGTTTCAACTTCTGCCGCCACCTTTCAAGTTCCCACAAGATGTTTTGCACTCAAATGGCTTAACAAAATCCGAAAAAACATCGTAGCACAGTAATGCTAAGGAGACTAGAAAAAATTTCCATTTCAGAATGGTCAGGGAAAACGGATACCTACTAAGTAAGCTTTATTAGGACTTTTCTTTAAATCCTAAAGGATAAGAAACTTTTGAGACAATTGGAAAAACCTCCGACCTCCAAAGATCACAGTTTTCCACAGACTCTTCAAAACCTACGAGAGGTCTGATGTCGAAGTTGAACGAATAACCCAAGATAAAGAGTAGAGAAGGCGCTGTCGACTTGGTCAAATGCAAAATTCGCGTTAACCGTGATACCAAGCAAACCAGGAAAAAGCTGTGCCACGGAAAAGCATTAACGCAAGTTTGTATCTTAGCGGCGCGATTCACTTTTACTGATATCCGTTCACGACTATCGAGATTATCACAGTCCAACCTGAACGTTTGTCGATTTCCGGATCAAGCGAGCATAAAACGATTACGGGATCAGCATCGAATTGAACCGAATATACAGTATCGCAATAAGCATCTGTAAGAGGAGGCTACGAACAGATAATAAATATTCGATACCATGGCATACAAAACTGGTGCGGGATTAGATTCGGAAAGCGATACTGACTGGCAACCTCTTGGCATCAATTGAATGGCGCGCAGGCTTGGAACTGGGTCGATCGCAATCCGAGGATAGATGCGGAGTCAGCCGAGCGCCCTAGTTCGCTGATGAATTGAAAGGAGTCTGATTTTTGTGACAGGTTCAGAGCCGATTGGGGACGTTGCTTGAGATGGTGACCAGAGAAGAGACGGTTAGTCTGATAATCGGTAAATGAGCTTTAACCTGAATTGATCCGTGTTTATCGTTTGGTTGTGACAAATAAACGGCAATCATGTTGACCAACCAGAGGTCGTCTGATCGTTCTTGCTTAATTAGGCAGACTGGAATTGAAAGTTAACAATAGCGATAGTAAGATTCAAAACAGTAACGCCTCTACGGAACTCCAGGAAATTGAACGAAAGTCGGCAGGCTGAATCCCACCAATCTGTGGACAGTCACTTAGGTTTTCTTTGCCAAGAATTGTGTGGAAGTAGAGACAATGAGCTAGTTTCTGAATTGCTAGTCAGGCAAAAAGTTCAGGGCTCAAATCTTAAAACTAGAAAAGATTGGTGGTCGCGATTGTAAATTGACTACGGAATGAAAGCGTTTCAAAACCAAGGTACTACACATGCTGCCATAGGGTCAATGGAGTCGGACATTCTTAGTGTAGGCACTAAACTGGTAGTTTTGACATTTCAGGATGAAGTTATTAAGTTGAAATTGGGTCCAATAAGGAATACAGGAACATTAAAAAGCGGTACTTAAGATAGTAGCAGATTAATGTAAACGAAATCAAATTCGAAGTAGTTAGTTGATTCACCAAACAGTTACATATCCTTTTCTTTCGGGTGATCACGCGACATGTCTACAACAGGTGGAAAAAGATAATGGGTGCACCGCTTGTACAAGGCAGTTGATCAATCATTAAGATACTCGAACCCCGTCCCTAGTTCTCGTACCACAAGTTTTCATGTGTCAAAGCCTAACCTTAGTTCAGTAGTACTATGCGGAGAAGCATCGAGACCGTAAACACCGCACTGGTAATGTCACCTCAGCTGGCGATTATAAGTTTATGGTCTAGGCTCAAGGGTCGGAGATTACAAAGTCTCGAAAACCACCAGTCTGGGCTATAAAACATGCCAATATTCAAAACCCGTTGAATATGTAAATGCTTTCATACAGAGTACTAAATGGATAAATAAATAAACAATTTGTCTCCATAGTGAGATATTCCAAATGCAGTGTAAATACCAGAGTCTCGTTTGAATATAATAAGTGCATATATACTTATACTTATAGAGATGAATGAGAAAACTGGCCTAGGAACACCTGACCAACTTCGTAATTATCCTTATTCACTGTATATTCTTTAATGCCAAATGCTGACCAAAAATTTTTGTCTAAAATAATAACCAACCTTTCATGTACGACTGCGCCAAGTCGATAATCTGTACCCATGTCCACGACGTGTTCTGACCTACTAATCCTAGTAATGTATTTACTTTTCTCCCAGTTGGTTTGAAACCTTATTTGGTCTTTGTCAATCCTTGCAGCGGTGCTGGAAAAGCACTGAGCATGTTCAAAAGTACCGTGGCTCCCATGTTTAATCGTTTGCACGTACCATATGTACTGTTCAAAACAAGTAAGTAAAGGTGATTTTCAACGGTTTTTATTATCAAATATAGCCTTTCCGTCACCGATGTCTTATTTGCTTATATCCAACCTCATCACTTCAAACTGGAGTCTGATTATTTATCGATCCCGAACGCCGAATCGTAGCTACATTAGATTTCTATCAGACTGAGTTGCACTCAAGGTACTAGTCGGTAATGGTATTCAGTAAGCAAGTGATCAATAGTGGATTTGTCCTGAATCCATCTTTGGTCTGCTGCTTTGCGCGTATTGGTCGAAATGGGGCTTCTAAAATCATAGTACCCACCTTGTCCTGTTTCACTGCATGCATTCCAAACGCATCACAGCAACCGTAGTGCTAGTTCGGTCTCACTCTTCCCGCTCTAGGCCACGCACGTTCATCATTGAAAATGAAACTTATTGTGTTTCATAGACCTCGTCCTTTTCGTCACACTGAACAAAAGCTCACCTAATTTTCTTCAGTCGTCGGTCCGCTTCATTCCTCTTGGATGCGCAACTGGTTGGCTGAAGATATACCACTAATCAACCGACTAAGAGGCGATTTTAGACGTTGAGATGTAAAGCCAGAGGATCGCCATTTACATTAGTCTGTTTGAGTTGAGCAATGAGTTCACTGACGTCCATCCTAGTCTCCATATAGTTGACATCTGACTTAAACGCTTCATTTGCCATGATGCCAAGTATGACGATACACAATACAATTCACTCTTGTAAAAGCAACAAGCAAACAGCTTTATCCGCATTGATAAATTGCTTTGTTCAGTACTGTTCAGTTTGGACAATCATTAACCTTGCACCAATGTGAACGCGTTGCGGTTGCAACTTCACAGCATTATCTGCTCAAACAAAAAGGAACAGCGAATAGTGAAAAGTCGGCTGCAGAACAGTAAGTTGAAGAACTGTATAGGAAAGGAAACGTTTCGAATGCAAGAACGTCACTGACTGGGGCAGTGCGTCATCACTTGTATTCTCTAACCATCTCTTCGGCGAATCTTGTGAACCTCAACCCGGTAGTCTAACTCCGCCTGCGCGAGCCAGTCCATGGGGAAATGTTTCCATGCTTTTTCCCATGTCATCGACTAGCCACGTCGAACCATCTTCCAACCCTTGCCTGCATCGAAGAACAGCGTATGACGGGGCAGTCGATGTGTGTGCATGCGGAAAACATGTTCCAACCACCTTAATCTATTTTGATTTAATACCCGTTCTAAGGGCTGAACCCTAGGACCCAGAGCGTTAGACCTAAATTTTGAGTTACTGACAAAATTCATCCACCCTATTCTACCAATGCTACTAGGACGATGGTTTCCAAACACTGAACTTCTTTGCATATTTTCTGCTCCCAAATGACTAAATCTATCCACCTCACCCGGTTGTTTATCTGCAAGAATAAGGTTTGCTTTCGAGCCAGTCAAATCCTACGTTTTACACCTTTTAGGTGTTAAACACGTCCCAAGCATACCTACACTACCGTTTAGACGGCCTAGTAAGACCTGCAACTTACTTTGTTGTTCATTCGATAGCAAGTTACCCACATAATCTAATTTTGATCGGTCCCTGTTGAGCAAATGTCAGTCACTAATCTTACATGAGGATAGGGCTATCTCCGTAACTATCTCGATGATAAACTCATCACTTCTCGTGATGGAGTCGGGTGAAACAACTGAACCCACGAACTTGGTTTCGACTGTTCGCATGCTGAGTTTGGATGCGTGAAATGAAGTTCTCTGGCACACTCTTCAATGAGAGTTAACGTCACAAAATTGCACATTCGACTGAGTCCAATGCCGCAGGCATCCAGTAAAGCAGCTGGGGTTTTGACTACCCGTCGTTTCTGAGGTTCACATAGTATGGAGTCCTGCGTATCAGTTCCCATTGAGTGCAAGGTTACTCTGATCTGCTCGCAGTGTTCGCTCGGATCCTGGGCATCTTGTTGTGACGACAATCGTGTTGAAAGCTCAGATTGGAACTAAAGTCGGTAATTATCATCTGGAATGAGCTGCGTAGGGTGCGTGGTTTTTCCCTTCAATGTAACCACAGAATAGACGCAAATAAAAGTGAGTATAAACTGAGTCCATACATGCGGACCAAAATGATTGGCAGTCCTCGATTGGTTCACATCACCGATGACCGATGACATTGTGGACGATCTGAATCCAACACTTGTCTCTTCTGTTTCCAAACCAGTCGCTTTGCTCCCTCTGTTTATCTATAACGTCCCCATTGATAACGCACTCGAAAGTCGCACCGGTTCATTGTCGAATAGTGTAGTCAATGGTTTTCAGGCTGCTAGCTCACATTTTCCCAACCCTCTTCAGCTTATGAATCTCGATTCCTTCAATGTGTGTGCTCTAATGCAGGCTAGCCAACAGGCTTATTTAGCCCTGACACTGGACTCATTTTCGATCGATGTCTGCTGCCTCAGTGAAACGCGATTTCATAATTCAAGTAGAGTAGTTCAGCTAACAGCGCCTGTTGTCTCGTCACGATGTTTCCGGCACACTTTAGGAGATGAAACAACTCAAACTGTGGGAATAGTGTTAAATGAGACGTTTGTGACTTGCTCGTCACTCCTGTTCGAATGAGCAATGGCTGTGACATTGTAGCGGTGCCAGATGATTTTAATGCACAAGTCGGAAAACTGAGTGCGTTGGAATCTTTCTTGCTTGGCCGCGTCGCCTTACCTGCTCAGCGAACAGATAACGGGAAAAGACTTCCTATCTAACACGAGTTTCCGACACAGTTCACGTCGCACAGCGACATGGCTCCCTAACTCGACGGGCGGTCTTAGTCAGATCGACCATATCACAATAAACTACCGTTGACGTGGCTTTGTCCAGAACTGTAGATCGTATTGAACCACGTAGATACAATTGAAACATGCACTAATTTTAATGCGATTTTCGCTGCAGCTCAGCGGCCATCAACGCGGACCACAAATCCGATTAGCCGTCGAACGTCTGTGTGATTCGGCTGTTCGCAACAGCTATGAACAGAAACTATCCGCCGAACTAAGAACTTCGACGAGCAGCAATGTAAACAAGGAATCAAATTAAGCAAGCTATGCAGCTGGCAGCAGATTTCGCCTGTGGTCCTAGGTTTAGCGTTCATCAAAGACACTGGATCTCGCAAGGGTCGCTCAGTCTAATGAAGCAAAAACGTCAACTTCCCAACTGCAAGGATGTGAATAAGATGCGTCGACAGTTTCAGCTTCAGTTGACGATAAGCCTTAGGAATGACCGCGAAAACTGGTGGGTTAAGGTAGCCAAAGACATGGAGGAAGCAACCGCTTCAGGTAAAAGTCAAAGACTGTTTAAGCTCATACGCGACAGCGGTGGGCGGCGAACTTCACTTAGTGAAGTCATATGCGATAAAAATGACGAGCTTATTCAAGGTAGTCAGAAAAGTTTGGACCGTTTGACTGAGCACTTCAAGGATCAGTTTAGCTGGCCGCACGCTAACGTACTTCGTCCAACGTATGTAGCTGCGAGTACATGGGAGGTGTGTCTTGACCGCCAACGGAATTAGAAGCAGAGTCAAATATTCGACTTCTGAGGGGGGGAAAAGCAGACGTTCCCGACTGACTTCTCCCAATTCTTTTGAAACTTGATGAAGAGGCCCTAACAAAGGCACTCACTTCGTTGGTTTTTTTCTTTTTCTATCTTGTACTTCCTTTAAGAATGAAATAAGAATATACGTCGCTTTTCAGGCAGGGGGCTGCGGCCAGCAGAGGGCTGCCAGGTGGTTAAGTTGGCGGACGGTCGGAGGTTTCGAACCCGCGACTTTCACGTCCAAACGTCACGATCTGATCCGCTTGATATTTAGAAAGAGTAGCGCATCCCTTTATTGTGTACGCATCTTCAATAAGGGCACACGGAGTGACTGCAGCAATCCTCGGGCATTAGGTCAATTCTGATAGTTACTAGTGTCTTATCTTTGATAATGCTGCTCTGTTTGACATCGGTTCGCGAGAGTAATATCCGCAAACAGCGGGCCGAATCTCGTTCAGGTCGGGGTTGCATCGACCAGCTATGCATTCTCGGTGCTTACTCGATCATAGTCTTTCATGACTTGAATGGCGCGTTGGAATCAGTGGACCGGCCAGCGTTATCCGTTGCTCTCCACTGGAAGGGTATCTCAGCGAAGTTGGTGAACTTGTTGCCAGAATTGTACCTGCATACCTGTGATCGCGTAAGATTATACGATGACCTGTCAAGTTCACTTGAAGCGACTGGCGGTGTTCGACATTCTTATTCAACTTCGTCGTGGACTAGGTAATGGTAGATGCTTTAGGAGGTCTCAGGATCTAGGGGCTAACTGGCGAATGGAGGGAAGCTGTGTGGCCTAGATTGCGAACGGCGTTGTGTGCCTGTTAGAATCCGCGGACCGTGTACAACGTGGACTAGACAGACTTTCGTGATCTGTAGCTTGGTTCGGCATATGCTTTGCACGTTCAAAGTGTTAACTGCCGTTGCAAGACTGGTCAGCAGTAGTCCCGGACCTGCACAGGTTCGCTCCCCTTTCCCCTTGCGTGTTCACTCATTTTATAGAAAAATGTAACCTTGAGCAAAAGGCAGCGGACATTGGAGCTTGCCTTACTGTTTAACGCTGAGTGATGATGATGGTGGCAGCGCAATGTAATTAGGTGCTTACAAAGCTGCTATGATAGTATCCTCATAAATATGCGCGGAAAGTGTGGCCACTTGGACTCTGTGATAAATAATGGTAGGCAAATCCTCCATCATTAGAAGTCCAGCTGCCCCTGTCAAGATGAGTTCAGGAGTACTGATGCTGCCATTGCCAGCCGAAGTCTGGTTGTAGTAGCTTGGCTTATCTCTGAAGTAATGTGGCTCAGTCGCAGTATGAAGTGAATTATGAGGTCTCGCATAAGGACTACGAAAAAGCTGAATGCAAATGATCGTCAGACAATACCTGTTCTCCTCGCCCATTGCATTTCGGTTCATGTTCTCGCGATAATCTTAAGTAGGACAGGGGAATTAATTGAACCTAGGTGCCGAAGGACGAATTAGGAGGTATTTGGTGTAATCATCCCAGCCAATGCCGTGGGAATGCACACTTCTTATGAAGTTGTCGTTTCGAATTCGTTGAGTTACGCCCAGGGCAAAGGAGACCCAGTCAAAACCAGAGACAATATGGGACTGATTTTATAGGCAGCTGTTATATTGTTTCTATTCCCACAGTTTTGTACAGTTTCTGAATCCTCCGGTGCAAAGAGTTCCAAACGGTCACCATTATCCACTTCATCAGCCACACGGGTTGTTCCTCTTTTAACCGCGTATTCATCTGTCTACTCATATGGTCAACGTAACCGACTCCATAAAAGTGCACGAAGCGGCAAATACACATACAGCTAACGAACTGATTATAAAATCGGAGACCTCCCTGCAATATCTGTTCATTCTTCAAAGCAATAGCCTCATTTTCTTGGAGGGATTAAGTCTAGGATGAGTTAACTGATTTAACCCTTCTGTTTAGGATAAACGCAACACGATGGCAAACTTAAAAGTGTGTATGGAACAGTTATATGATTGCTGTTTTTTCGCTTTCAACCTTCACTCGAATCATCTCTCGTGAGTATGCCTTTTTCGATCGTTGGGTCGTATTTATCAGCGAAAAACTGCATGCACTTAGCTTTTCCCGAGTGACTGTAGCTCAGTCTTCCAGGTTGCTTAAATCAGTTGGTGTTACATTTTTGTGAATAAGACGATGCCATTCAGGATACAGCTGACCAAAACATTGGGGCAAAATGGTTCTTGTCTATTCGGATGCCAAATTGAACGAAAGCCAGATTTTCGAGAAAAGTGTAACGTTAAAAGCGATCATGAACAGTTTTCTAAATCGTCCCGCCCTCCGTGGTGCAATCAGAAGATTATGCTCAAAGGGGACTTTGTGTGAGCATGTGTAACTGGACAATTCATTTAGTCTTCCTGTAATATATACATATATATATTTATACAAATATATTATTGTATCGGTGCGCCAACCTTTGGATTATCCCAGTTCAGTGGCTCCTCTACCGTCTAATTCCCGATTTGGAATAACTGAACTTTTTTCAATTTAAGCCAGAAATCCATATTTTATATAGCGTGAAAAGCGAACAAATGATCACATAAATCTTTGCTTGGATTGTTCAGCATAATGGATAGGTACAGTTGGCTATACTAATTAAATACCTGTTTACAGCTAGTTAGTTGGTTGGGCTGGTGAGAAGGGTGAGAAGCGTGTTATCAATCATTGACTTCCCGATACCTCAACTTGGTCCGGATGGGTGTCTCGGGCTCCGAATCGGCCATTCCCTCCCGAGTTTCTTCCAAATGATCACGCGCCGGAAATAGTCGCCGCTGGGAAAACCCTGCGCGCTGTCTCCCCGCGGCCGAAATGTTTTCACAAAAGTGCAGAGAAAGGGACTTTTGGGGTCCTCCACTGGATTGATTGGTCTTGGTCAGTCACTCTGGGTGAGGTGGAAAAATCTTGATTCCAGACGTGCCATAGATCGCTTATGAGGCACTCGGCTGAATGCCCACTGGGATCTGTATAAGAGGGGTATACGGAGCACCCTGGATGTCTAGCCCCATCCGAGGAGTGTATGAACTGCGCTATTTGTCACCGATCCCCACTGGGTTACGCGATTTTCGTATTGTCTTTCCGCCTTGTGGTTTGGATCATTGGATCAAAGACTCCTGGTAGGGTTCCCCCAGGTGGACCCCCTTCTTCGGGTTGGGCAAATCGTCTGTACTGAGATTTATGCAATATATACATATCAATGGGCCAGTAGTTGGCAATATCAGACCATGTATTTTTCTTTAGTTTATGATCGAGTGCGTTCAATCAAGCATCGTTATTTTTGTAGTGCTGATTGTCAACTGAACTGCCTTCGAAATTCGTTTCTAACGGGGCAAGCGAAGAACAATTCTCTCTTTGGAACAATTTAAATCTCGCTCCTTTTTTTGTCTGCTATAGGCTGAATAGTGGATGTCTGTGTGATATCCGTCCAGCTCAATTCAGTCACATTCCTTCGTCGGTGGTAGGGACGGGATACATTCATTCGTTTCTTTTCTCTGGCAGAATTTATCTGGTTTTATGTGCCTGTTTGATTCGCTTCAGTTATTGTGCTAAATTAGTTGAAGCGTTATACCCCACGGAGAGTCGGTGATTGCACCAATTTGAAATAAATAGAAGCAATTTTCTCGCGAGCATCATAGGATAATTAGTTTGACAATGATCGTATTCAAACTGCTCATGGGTATTAGTTTCCACCGGCCATACGGTGCTTGCGAAATTTGTTCGCTTGTGCTTGCCGTCGGTCCTCGAACCCGTCACTCTAATACACAGAATTCTTCCGTGGGCTCACTATCTGTTGTCCCCGATCTAAAAGCGATATTCCATTCCGATGGTCGTGCATTTAACTGGTAGTGCCTTTCAGTTAGTGATGTGTCAGAAATTTACTTCTGTGAAGGAGAACAGCCGGAAGAAAGTTTGTTCTTATGCCGAAGTCTCACCGGCGTTAGTCACGAAAGTGCTTCCTCGGTTTCATGGCTCTTCCGCGGTTCTTTCAGAAGTAGCTATTATCTTTCCGATAAATCGTGGAATAAATTTTTCTTATTCCCAGGTGGACCTCGAGAGTTTTATTATTTCCGGTACTAAAATTTCCTCACTTTAATGGCAGTTCATCTAGCTGAGTAGTCTTTTGTTTTCGCAAGATCTATTTTTATGGCATCTACCTCTGAAGGAAGGTTAATATTTGCCTATATCGTTTTATTTTCAGGCATAAATAGAATGCCGATTGTAAAATTAACCGATTGAAATGCTCCTCCGCCAGCACTCTGAACGGCGTTCCTAAGAATAAATCAGTGGGCCGTTAGATTCCTTGGTCATTTCACCTATGTTAGTGTTTCATGGAATAATATTGTTAATCAGTCGGTAAATGCCACAGTCTTCTGCATTTCCCCATCTACTATTGCTCCTGGTTATGTGACATCTCCGCAATTTACGCATTTCGTCGTACGTTCTATCCTGAGGGATAAATCTTCGATCATTTGGCCGGGCAACTGTGGTCGAGGGGATACATCGTTCATGAGACCCACTTGATCAACATTTCTTATTGACAGGGCCTAGTTCATCTGTTCCCAATGTTTATTGGGATCCTGGGAATTGGATTCTGTCGATAAGCACGTGAAGAACTGTAACTACACAAATTTGATGATCACCCTCTAGAGGCATGTGCATTGTGTTCATCTCTTAAACCAGGGGAAGTGCTGTTTCCTAAAATCGAGCATATACGCGCGATTAATGATTCTGAACAATATGGATGACCCTGTTTTACAGCATAATTAAAAAAATTATAGACAGAGCGAACTGGTTAATTTAACGGTCACTGCACCCTGGTCAATGGTCGAAACTTCTGCGGCGACATCCCACCGATTACATCAATCGATAGTTTGAGCGAAAGCGTCGTGTGAAGAAGTCAGTGAATAATGATGGACCACATAACCCAACAGAAGGGTTCATAAGTGAGTGTTGGTCATAGAAGACCGATATAAGCGATTCGATTTTGAATAATAAACGAAAGTTTTTGTCTGCTTGACTAGAGCGAATTGGAACCGGAAATAGTGGCTGTGAAATATAATCGACCAAAGATTTACAGCCGAAGTTCAACAAACGTCTTCTCATTTCTGTCTTTTGAAAACGGCCACCATTCGGAATTTGGTAGTTTTATTTGTAATGGCTGCCACGATAATGGTGAAAGTGTATGGACTTTGTTCCTCACACATCCAGATCCGTGGCAATGCCGAAGTGCATGTAGTTTGGGCAGGAATATTTTGCGCATACAGATGGATACTCAGAATTTTTTTCCGGAAGCACACGATCTTTTTTTCGGTTGTTGCTGCCTATCGGGTTTGGGTACCTAATATTCTCCTGTCAGTCTGATAAGATTCTCATGCCCACTTAAAGAAGTGTACAAATAAGGAGAGTGCCGGGTTCGCACAAGTGACGCGTTGTAATAGCCGCCAAACCGGTCATATGCTTCCGAGAAAATTTTGTTCGTCCATAGATGTATGTGACATGCTACCGGCAACATAAACCCATACTTTTGAACCTTTCTGACCTTTCTGAAGGTTCGCATCGCGTAACCGACAGAAAACCTCCGACGAATCAGCGCATGATTCTCACGTAGATTCATCCATGCAAATTCCTAACCTTCGAAATGAGATTTCACTGCATACTCGCAGCTCTTTAAGCATCCTATGAAGCTGTTTAGTTCGATTTATTAGGAACTACTAGCCTTTCATAGCCAGTTCCCCTGCGTAGTGGTTTTCGAAGTTTGGGAGATTTTCGCTAACAGGTCATGTGTCGCTGATTCTTTGTCTTTGCCCATCTTAAAATACGTAAATAACCGTCAGTAGATAAACACTGGACTTCGTCTATTCACAGTCTAATTTTCAGTGGTGAATGAAGCAGCATGATAGATCATTTTGTACGTTGTATATTCAGTCCTTTTTCTTATCACCACGTGACAATGTGGGATTACAGTAGAAGCTGACTATTTCGTATATGGAATTCAGTTGTTCCCCCGTAATCAGTCATTCTTGGAAATCGAACAAGGAAATGTTTTCTGATTGTGAATTAATTTTCTTCTTATTACAAAAAGATAAGTTGTATAGTCTAGAAGTTTCTTCGCTTATTTTTCTCCAACTGACTCTCTGCTGGGTCCTTATTCCAGGATTTTCCCATCTAATAACCATGTGACTCCGTTTGTTTTTCGCCGTTATCCCATAGACTATCCGGGCCATGCAGAGTCATGGATTCAGCGCAGTTCCATCGAAGTACTAACGAAATATCGTGCCTTATTGACTATTTCTGGTGATGGTCTAATATACGAAATAATCAACGGATTGGCTTATCGTGATACCGTTTTGTACAATGCGAGTGATTTGAGTCCTTCGCCCGATTCTATTGCCGTTGCCAATGAAGTGGGCCTGAGGCGAGATGACCATGATGCAGCTGTATCTAGGACCAATGTTCTCGACAGTACTGGCGAGCTATCAGGAAGTGTCTGTCGTGGAAGCGTCGCTGACAAATCTCACATCTCAATCCCGTTGGGATTTCTACCGGCTGGCGGTGGGAATGCTACTGCCAGCGCGGTATGCTATGTCTCCGGGTAAGTGCCTCAGATATGGTCTTGATCGTTCTATTTCCGACTTCTGGTCACGGCTTTTCCCTGAGTATCCTGAGGAGAAACGCAAGAAACAGAAAGGGAGCCTAAAATACAATACGTGCATATCTGATAATGAGTAATAGCATTGGGATTTCAGGAACACTACTAAGCGACACGCAAATACGTTGGATAATCTCACAACGAACAAACCATCGGATTGTTTTGATATACTGTATGACCACCAAACAAGATCCCTGAGCTGACCTTCCTTGAACCACGTGTTCATTCATGTTCCCTTTGGAGTTTGCTCGAAAACTGTTCTTGACCCTTCGGTTCCGTGCTACGCTTGCCGTTCACCACCGTGTTGCTATGATTCGCGTTCTGTAGACGTAACTTCGGCAATACAACGCATAGAGTGCTTTTCTCGCATCAGTCAAAAGGACTGAATGTGTTATGCTGTTTTTAAGCATACTGAGGACTGGGAAAACCAAGTTCGCAGTATCTGTCGTGACTAGGCTTGAACGCTACCAGCTAATGTTGTTCACCTGGTACTGTATACTGAGCGCATGGAGCCTCACGCTCACCTATGCCCTTGACCCTCGGTAAATTAACTTTAGGCGCTGGATTTTTTTGTGTGAGTGAAACTTCTTAGTTGCCCACACCGCAGAAATAGTTTTTCATTAGGATCCCTAATCAGATTCCCCAAGTCCGTGGTCTAACCCGCAAGGCAGTGAGCCGTCATCCAAACACTAAAACATGAATTAAGCACCCGCATGGGAGCTTCTTTAAATATGCTGCTTGAGGCTCCTTCTTCTAACATTTCTTATCTTCCTTTGTGCACGGTTTAGCCTTCTATTGCTGATCCTAGTCTTTTGACGCATTAATCTACTTAAACAAATCGAATATTACGTGGGGGGACTGTCGAGCTTAAGTGGATTTCTCCCACTGTCGAGCGGGATCTCAAGCATCCAGTTCTTGCGGTTTGATCGCCATACTATTTTCTCTGCTTTTATTCGCTGGATTCGGCTCCCCAAAACCTAATTAGTTCGTCTTCCAAAACGAGATGTGACCCAAACAAATAGTTCTTTGATACTGAATTTCAACTGGCTTCTGCCATTAATTTCTGAGACCTGGTTGCATGTTAGGTCTAGGAAATCCTTCCTGTATGGTTCTTTGGGTTTTGGAATCTCGCAGGTCGTCACACCCTGTCGAGGTGACGTCTCGCCATATCTTATTTAATTTTCATCGTAAATTACTCAAGTAAATAAGTGAATGTATGGTTATTAGGATATGTTATTTTCTCCCTGTTGTGTTGCCCTGTTAGATGGGTCTATATACAAGACGTAAGCACTAGGCGCCGAACGATAGCACCGGAGCACAGCCTGCGGTCTAGCAGGACTCGAACACACACTGAGGTTGCAGACACAATGGTTTGGGCTCGAGTCTCCAGGCCCCTTATTAGCACAACGAATGGAACGGAACAGCTGCTTCAAGTGTAGGCAGCCACACAAAACAAAAAAGACACGGAATACGAACAGCTAACCCAGCCCGCTAGCATCAGAGAGAAGATGAATACAGAACACTGCCGAGCGTTTATTGGCGACCCACCAATACAAGTGAGCTCTATCGTTTATATAGTTGTATTGGGTGGCCTTGGACGATACATGAAACAGCCAATCACCGAGCGAGTTTTGATGAATCTTTTTGCGGATATACAAACATTTTCAACCGTGCAATACTTAAAATAACGCCAACATCCAAATACTCGGAAAAGCATAGGCTCTCTTGGAAAAATAACAACAGAACTAAAATCTGCGGCACCAAAAACCTTAGGATGGTCACCGACCATGACACTCCCGTTTTACCAATCCCGTATGAACCCTCTTCGGCATGATCTCCACAACGAACGCTATTCAATTCTGTACCGTCGTATTCTAGACCCGTGTTGACCAGGAGCAATTTGTTTGCCGTGTGACGCATATCTGAGTTTCGGGTAGACGGATGAACGCCAAACTGATGGTAAGTGGTACGTAAGGTGGACTGAGTCTCACCGAATAAGCGATTGCAGATGAGTATTTTTTAGAAACTAACTTTGGACGTTTCATCGTTTTTCAAGCTCATTTGGCTTGGGTTTCGTTCGTTCAACAGAAGTCGGGTCATACTGCCGTACGTCAATGTTTTTATATAAGGCGGGTTTGCTCTCACCCATACGTGAGCTAAACGTCCGCCTCCTCGAATTCGGTAGTAGTGCTTTAACAAATCTTGCTCAGAACTTGTATTCACTCAGCATTTTCGTGTTAATCTTGAAACCCAGATTTTTGTTTCGAATAATAGAAGAGATGGTAAGGATGAGAACGGATGTATGGATGAGAGCTACTGTGATCAGATTACGTCATTACCAATGGTTCGACGAGCTTTCGGTCAATTTTTGGACTATCCTATTTGGTTCATTCTAAGTTTCCGAAACGCCAGTACTTCTTTATCGCACCATTAGAACTGTGATTCACCCACCTCTCCGTGCGTCAGATGCATGATTTGCGCGCTTGCCCGAATGACGTGATTCACTTCAAGTCTGTTTTTTGGATGCTGAGACTTACTCCTTTCTAGGCGATCCAAGCCGATCAGGAATTGGAACAACAAACGCACCGATGAATCCCAAATATGTACCAGTGATAACGCTTTTTTATCTAAGGGTGTATTGTAGTGGCAGGTGGGCTCATTTGTTTTTCAAATGACGACTAAAATGCTTATGACATGAAGTTTTTAAACCTGAACATTAGTGCTCTGCCGCCTAAGTTCAGAAAATTCCGTAGTTTTGCTCACTTGCTACAATCCATTAATATCACGTTGTGTGTCAGGGGGTCGGCTTATTTCGGTATTTGGACGCACAGCTACAAGTGAGTATGAGCACTGCGGTTTCCTCTCTCTCTCTCTCTCCCTCTCTTACGCTGTATTCTTCATGAGTTTCATCCTTGAAATTGTCAATAGTTTTTGCGACAATCTATGTCCATGTTGGTCCATCAGTTTTTGCCACCATAAATCTTGTCCCATAATTCTTTGCTACTTGGTTTCTGCCTCAAAGCACCGTCTACTTAAGAGCCAAATAAACGAGAAATTGCGATAGATCAACTGAAAGGTCACAAATGTGTGCACAGTCTACAAAATTAGAATTTGACCGCAAATGTTTTTTCACAATAGTATCACAAACTGGCCTGAGGTTTTTGTCCTAGTTCGACTGATCTCTTATTGCTATTTCTATGGTGTGATTTTTTCGCAGATCCACTCAACACAATGATGTGACACAAACATTTTAATGCCTTCACTTATCATCACACTGTCGTCAATCAAACCGTCTTTCGTCTCTTTTTGGCTCTCTTTATCAATGAAACGATAACGTACATCATTTGCAGGAAGAGGATCGCGACCAACTATTGGGCACCTAGTGGGGTAGTCGGTCGATTTTGGAAAACTTTTTGTCTGCAGCCTTTATTATGAGACACCGCGGCATTTGCTCCTCGACGCCCTCCCTCGGTGGTACAGGAGTTCGAGGAAGTTAGCTTCGGACTTGGTTCTTCACTCCGGTGTCACAGTAGGTGTTCCGGGTAGATGGAATGCAGCTGATAGCTTGAATAATTTTTTCACCGTTATTTGGATGTTGGTAATAGGATAAACTATTTCGTGAAAACCACACATTCATTGTAGTTTTATTGGTTCACGAAATATTACCTAATGCAACGCGTAAGTGGTTTGGTAATAAAGTTTTTTATTCTTTTGTTATACGACATCGATAAACCTACAACGGATGTTTTTGTTACTCTCAGATCTTTGTGATGTTTTCTTCGAAGTCGGAGTAAAAGTTTCAGTGTTTAGAAAACGAGCGAGAACAACACACGGCAGATCACATTATCACCGTTCATTTGGCAAGTACGAACTGACCTGTGACCTATTTTGGTTATCTTCTCTTATGAATTGCTATCGTTCGTTATCCAACTGCTGTGTTTAATATATGAGCGCACCGCACAGTTGGTATGGTAAGTACGTGATTTTGACCTCACTGTCACCACATCGGCAATGTTGAACCTTTGCTTTGACATAAAATCCAACGGTATCTTTGTGAATTTGGGATTGAAATATGGTACATGAAACTTTTTCCCATCATCCATTTTGCCCCACCGATATTACTATCGGATGTCTGTGAACTGTATCATCCCGAGCTGTGGCACACCATTCACTGGATAAGACACAAGGCTCTTAAAGTCTGGAACATTATTCTATGGTGTAATATTTTAAGCTGCGGCGTGTGAATCTTGAACTATGATGCAAAATTTTCAAACGGTGGCACAAGGCTCTCCAGCCGATATGAATGTCTAAAATTGTTCAAGTCAGTTGTTAAGATGTCGCACAAGGATACTGAAATCGCGTGATTCTCTTGAACTATGGCCTTTTATGAATCCCTTTCGGGGCATTATCTTACTCTTTCTGTGTTCTAGAAATTCCCAGTAATTGTGGTTCATTTTACTGTCCTCCTGCGCGGATATCTCTTTTCCTTCTCTAGTACACTTTTCGATCCTATTTTGCTATTGTCGTACTAGGAATAAATGTTTCCTCCAACGGCGATTGTCTTTGTTTATGGGGACCGGGTTCAGTCTGGAATACATAGAAAAGACGGTGTGCCATGTGAAGTTTTACACGTAGAAGTATACTGTTCGGTAACAGCATCGTAAAAGTAATTGTTGAGATGTCAATGTTTCGGTCACTACAAGCGCTTCTCAGGCCAATTTGTAGAAAAGTCCCCCCTGGCCACTGAAGCATTGATTACCTGAGATTGTTTCCCACTATCATATGTTAGTGAACAATAAACTCTTAAATCGTTAATCTCCTTCTGTATGAATCAATATCCGTAGAGTTTGATCACAATTCTCTTTGTGAAGCGTTAATCAGTGATTCAATCATCGATTGTTTTGTATGTCTATGAGCTCCACAACCGTGTCCACGAAAAATCATATCCCTCGTACAAAATGGGTAAATTAAAGTTCTCTGGATGCGAGAGAACAAGTGGATTAGGTGGAGCGGTGTAGATGGAATATCGTGCAGCTCTTCTCAAAGGTCGCTTCTGGATCACTGGTTCCATTTCCCATGCTCATTACTAGGATAATTTGAAATCAGGTTATTTGCTTACATCATCGGATCCGAATGATTTGTGGAGCGAATAGATTCGATTAGAAACCATCTTGAGAGAGTGCACTAGTTCAGTTCAGTTTCTACAACTATTAACTTTCTACTGACATGTTTGGTTTTGTCTGCTGCCTTACAACACCGTTTGTTCAAAAGAGGAATGATCGCGAGATAGTGAAAGATCATTCCATTATCTTCAGTCATCGAGTGAAAAGATTTGTTGGATCCTGATTCGGTAGTCTAACTGAACCTACACGAATCAAGTCCACTATTTAGGGTTTTCATATGCTCAACCGATCACCTCGACTCATCTCTCGATCACTACCTGCCCCAGAGAATAGATTGTATCGAGGCGGTTATTCTGTGGGCATGTACAAAGCAATCCATTTAGATTCAGTGCTTTCGCTTAAGATTGAATCCTTAGGTCCAGTATATTGAGGTTCATTTGTAAGTTACGAAGATGTAAATGTTCAAACAACGACAGTTTTCGCACGGCGATAGTGTGATTTCCGAAGTTAGAGAAAAACGATGAAAGGGGCAATCCTGATAAACACCACTTCTCTCGTGGTGAAGCCGGGTGGAATATTACCATCAGCACGAACTGGGCGTCGGCTACTTGCATGCAGAGATTAGAAAGGAGAAATTTATTTCTCTGATACACCCTCCAGTTGCAAGCAGCACAAGGGAACTGCACGATCGAATGCTGCCTTCAGATCAAGAAGGATTTAAATCTTGGGTTTGCGGAACGTCTGCTTATGTCCTATAATTTGTCGCAGGGTGAACATCTAATCAATACAACCCCGGCCGGGTCAAAAATGGGCTCGATTCTCACCCATACACGTTTCGCGAACCCTAAGTAATCGGCGGACTATAATGCCCACGATCAATTTGAATTTGATGTTTGCCAAAATACCGCCTCCGTGACTTTCACCTAAGGATTTATCACGTTTTTTGTGGATTACTGATTCACCTCAGCCAACAGGTATTTGCTGCTTTCTCCAAATCGGTATCACGAGTTTTGTTACGTCTGACCTCATAGCTTTGGTGCCGTCTTTGAGGAAGGACGGAGATAGCCTATCTGCTAAAACTGTTTTCTCAGGTAACCGAAATATCGCCTCGCTGGTAACTCATTTGACAGCGCTGTTTTTGACATTCTTATACTTTTTCGTAAGTGGTTTGTCATTCTTGAGTCTTATTTCAACGTAGCATGAAAATATACGCGCGAGCCCAGGGTTAGTAACCATGACAATTTCATTGGGTTCTGTATAACTGGAAAATCGTTGTCAACGCGGCTAATTGTTTTGTGTGTACATTTCAACGACGGATTGGGTTCCGAACACTTTCTAATGCGCTGGTATTGCGCAAAACTGTCGTTCTTTCTTCAGTTGGACAGATTTCAAGTGACCCCATATGCGATTTCGTGGATCTTGCGTAACGTTTTGTCACAACGATCTGCCCAAGCAGTGTAAACTGCACATTACTGTTTACTGTTTGTGGGATTTGACGTTCGTTTTTCGCACTCATTTGAGCAGTAGCATATATTTCTTTGTGCGGTCAACCACAAGATGGAGGACACTTTTACTCGTCATTGCCGTTCCAAGTGTGATTATTCATTATGGAGTAAGAGTACACAGGTTTCGGCAGTGTCGATGCACGTGCCTCATGTTCACAAATGATCAGCATAGAAAAGTTGTGTTCTCAAAAATTAAAAGTTCGAATTTCACCAGTACCGGTTATTTAGATGAATGATCGCCACCGTCTCTCCTCTGATTCATCACCAAGCCTGGCCCTTTGAACCCTGAAGTGATTCGGGATCAGTTCACGTTTCGAAATTGCGGATCCGCTCAGTAGGCAGGTGAGCTCCGGAGGTTGCGAATGACATACTCTCACAACACTCACGACCCAAGAGTTCATTTATACAGCTAAATACCAGATCGATTATCAGTCAGTGTTGGCCACGGAGATGAGCATGAGTAAAGAAACGCGATGTACGGAAAAGTACTGTTCATTCTTCGCGGAAGCAGAGGTATCCATTTCCTTTATTATCGTTTCGAAATGCATCTAAACTTTTCTTATTTTTGGTTTCATCTCCTCATCCCCACTTATTTTTGTTCAGATTTCCAAGTAAATAGCCTCCTGAACAGTCTAGTTTGTCTGCACCAGGATTGATTTATGGCTGAACTTCGTCAGTTTACTAGGAGCAGTTTGCATTGTGAAAATCCATTGCATATTGTAAACAGAGTGGTAGGTTGTTTAGTTCGCTGGTATCACGGGACTAGCAGCAGGGTGGCAGCGACGTCGTTTTCGCAGTGAATTTTCACGGATTCGACCCGAGCAACTTCGTTTCTTCCAGTTTAGTCAAGTTTCCAGAGCATGCTGTTGATTGGGAACTTGAGCGGGAATAGTCAGTGCGAATCACTATCTCCCATAAAACAAGAGAACAACGAGTGCTTAGCTATGTTCTATCTGAAAATGAGACGATTGGCTTCCATTGATATAAGTCCGCGCGGTTTCCTTTATTGGCAAACTCAGAATCCATTGATATGCACAGTTTAAAAACATCTGCTAGTCCGAGTTACGTAGTATGAACCTCGAATACCTAACGGCTGACGAAAACCCATTCAGTGGCGTCGCGCTATGTAAGGAAACTTGCAGGATTCTGTTTTCATATATCGCTTATCACTGTCGCTAAATCTAGCACCTTCACTCGGTCATCTCGAACCTAATTCAGTCCCACTCCTCTTAATCAAGCGAGAATAATCAGATATATTCTGGTTGCCCAACACGAGACTTCTTCTATCGAACGTTTTATGTAGCTCTACACAAGATCGGATTTTTTAGGCGATTGCCCTCCGTCTGGCGGCTTCATTGTCTGTTCTTCGGTCTTCATATTGAATGCCACTCTCGTTTCTCTCTGATCGTATCCCAAATCAGACCACTTTCGATCAGCCCAAGGACTAGGGTGCCTGGCTGGCTCCGTGCTTGTCTTTGGTTCGCAGTCGGTCCAATTCCAAGCCCATGTATTGTTCACACAACATCAGATAAGTTTGGTAGTCATTCCTGTTCCTCCGTATATAGTCGGACTTCGCCTCTGTATGATTCATTGCACCGAAGTAAAGTGGTTTTACACTTTTAGCATCCCGTAACAGATTCTCCCGTGTGGGGCGACTGAACTGCTACTCTTTCTAGTTAGTCGAATAATACTTTCGTCAAATTGTATCACTGAGTGACAAATTATTGTCACTCAGTTATACAAAGTGAAGGTTATCAGAATCCGAGGTTTCGTGGCTCCAAGTGTTCGAAATAATTGGTGTGACCTTATCATTCAATTTGAAAAAGCAAAGAATGAAAGACATTAAAATTTCGTTCTTTGTTATCATTTGCCTTCTTCAGACTGTTTTAGCTAGCTGTATTTCGGAATGCAGATTGCCTGTCACCCGGGATATTTTGTTCAGCTACTAGTCTAGTATTATTCCTTAGTTAAGGAGTATACTCGAAAGGACGCAGAAGTCAAGTAGGGCTCTGCGGCCGTGTGTACATTAGTGTATATGCATTATCATAAATACGGATATCATTCAGTTCTGGTAACTCGTGATAACAGATGGCACATTTGCCTGAGAGAGTATTCCGATATGGCAAACCGGCGGTGCGCAGGAACTTATGAACAACAGTTGAACCTGGTGGGAACCAATCTAATCATAAACACATTTTGACATTTTTAGAATGTTGACTTGCCAACATCTCATTTTTAGTCCTAATAAGGCTGGCATCGAACGTTGAGACGTGTCCTCAACTTTCTAGACATGGCTTTTCATTTTTCACTACGAAGGCATTTGGGCGTTTATGAGTCTCGATGGCTGTCGAATGCAGTTTGATATGTCCTCGACACACTGCTTTCTTCCGGTGCAGGTGTTCCCACCAAAGTGCTAGGATGAAGGGTAATACCCAGCGAACTCCACCGGATTGGCTGACCATTGGAAATCAGTAGAGAGAAGTTGACTAAACCAACCACGGGGATATACGAAGCATACGGCTGTATGCTTACTGAGATCTGTGGCGAAGTGGTGTACTGGGGACCGAAGATATTCAGACCCATCTGAGAGGCGTACTAGTTGCGCGTTTAGCTACCGGTCTGCAGTGGACTATGTGACCTTTAGATTGTCTTACTGTGTTGTTGATTAAACCATTAAATCCATGACTCTAGTGGGTTCGCTAAGTGGGACCCTTTACTTCGGCTTGAGCAGCCAGGTATTATCCATCCCAGAGAATAAAGATGGATCTTGATGGATGGCTTTTGACGTGGAGTTGGAGGGTGGAACTAACATATGTGATATTCTGCACATGTTGTCTTTTTGTGTTCTCTTTTGTCATGATTCCGATGGTACTTAAACTATATATATATATATATATATATATATATATTAGAGCTGAGAGGGCGTGCACTCAGTTATAACGTTTATTGTGACGTTTCGATTCAAACTAGGACNGTCCTAGTTTGAATCGAAACGTCACAATAAACGTTATAACTGAGTGCACGCCCTCTCAGCTCTAATATATATATATATATATATATTAGAGCTGAGAGGGCGTGCACTCAGTTATAACGTTTATTGTGACGTTTCGATTCAAACTAGGACTCGTTGTCAAACGTGAATATATATATATATATATATATATAGCGGTTCATAAATTGTTCCCGGAAAAGTATCTCATTCTTCGAATGTATCATAATGATAGGCCTTAGCGAAATACCTTATAGAGGTTGAAATATTTTCGGGAATACACTCGTACGGTTGCAACAAAACTCACTGGTATATGGTCGGATTGAATAGCTGCTTTTCCCGTCGAGGTGATCCCCGTGACAGAGGAATGGGGAACCTCCACAGGGCTTTTGATCAGCGGTGCCAGATCAAGGTTTCTGGGTAAACTCGATCATTAGCATGGTCCTTCCTTCCCACTGGATGAATTCCTAGTGGCATTAGGACCTCTTTTGCGCCTTATTGGTTTATTTCATTACCTCGCTTTCTGGTTTCGAGATGTGGTTCCACGTAGGTTCTCGACATTGCTTGAATGATCACAAAAGATTGATCGTTCCAACTAGTTGGTTTTCATTCGACTCTGAACACCACGCTCATTTTTCTCCAAACTTGTTTCAGTATCTGATCTGTTATGATCTTATTTAATCGTCCGATATTTCAAGTTTCCGGATTTTGGCTTTTCGTTCTTTGGAATTGCACTGTGTTCCTGGAGCTATCGATTATGACCCTTCCAAAGCGCGGAATTAATAAGCTTGGACAGTAGCATCTGAATGTTAATTCCAGTTCAGTCCCATATCAGTCATCAGCAAACTTCAGTATATTTGATCTGAGATGAGACACAGACATTAGTAATCTTTCAGCGTTTATTAGTTTGCACATTGGGGTGGCTCAAGAACACAAAACTGTCGATATAAGTTCCACATCGATCGGGGGGCAAATGGAAACAGTGTGCGGCTATGGGTTGTCTCCTAATCGAATTTCGCACAGTCCTGTTGTCTGTAGATTTGTGTAGACCGTCTGCATGGATATACTGAGGTGGAAAATAATGGTCGGGCTGGGAGCTTCAAGTAAATTAAAAACATCTGGAAGAAGGTAGCGTTTTACTGTGCAAATACATTGAACTAACGATAAGTTGCACTAAATGATAGTATTATTATCCAGCAAAAAGCTCGTTCATTGCCGGGTAACATTTCTCACCAAGGCTAAGTCAATCAGTGGTAAAAAAATTCCTCATTTGCATCACAACTGTCATTTCAGAGTTTTTTTGTTTCTAAACCACTTTGTACATAATTTATCGCAATCCGTGTGTTGTCACATCATGTTCTGTTAGTTCAGGTTTATTGCACCGTCTTTCGTACCAAGCCTTTTTATTCCTGTTATTCGCATTGCTGCGATCTTGCGTGAATAACATCTTCACACTGCACCACAGTAATATTCCAGATGGATGCACGTATCATCTGGGTATATCCAAAATGGCTGAGAACAATTAAAGCGTGACGATTTCCTTTCTCTCTCCCTCTTGCGTATTCAGTCTGGCATCACGTGAAAAATGTCTGTTACATTCGGCCTTCCTGCTCAGTCACAACCCCCCGTCAACACAGCCTCCACTACCCCCAGTCAAGTGCTCCGACTCGGCTAAGCGCCCCATTGAACAGCAGCTATGCTCACTTGACGCGATCCTCTTTGAGACCATGGAACCGCATACGCAACGAATTGGTATTTTATCAGTCGAATGGGGTGGTCTGGCCGATCTGGATTTACTCAGCGAGCGGTTCCGCTGGCTCGGCCAAACTCGTTTTGCGTTGGCCACCTTGATTTCCATGGCGAGTAGGTTTTTATTCGAATATTCCACATCGCTTTGAACTTCCTGTACTACTTTTTTTGTGGAATGAATAATTCCGGTTGAGTTTATTGGTTTACAGAACTGCGTCCCGAGTGACGGATGAATTTTGTTTTACTCTTTGGATTAAAGTCTCTCCCTCTACATTCCACCAAAGAAATTGTCACTCATCTGATCTGACATTTTAGCGAATTATCGTTTCACATTTTAAAAGCAGCTGATTGACCTTATCATTGTGAAACGCGACTAAACATAAAATTGTGCTTCTGTCTTACGGTCCTGTGCTTGTGATACACTGGCACAGCCCCATGAAAATTTAGCCGTGTTTCTCTTAATTCTAAGCTTCGTCATATTTCGAAGGAGACCCACCGAAATGCTGTATTCCTAAATGTTATGAGCACGAAATCTAATTTTTAAATGCTCTGTTTTGAACATCCAGGTTCGGGAACCTCGATTTTTAAAATCATTTAATCTGGTTTGACTTGCTGTGGTTTTTATTTCCTGGTCTACGTGACGGACCACTTAAAGGTGTCATGGAAGGAGAACAGTGAATGAACAAACGTATGGTTGTTGGTACAAAGAACCACCTAGATAAAAGGAGTCCGAGCTAAAAAAACGCCACGTATTACAACCATTAGTGGTAGGATCTCTTGATCTCTAGCCCGGTTGAAGTTTTCATATCTTTTGATCATGCCGTGAATAGGCCACTTCTGTCTATCTTCCGCCCACAACGCTCCTAAGAGGGCAGCGCATACCGAGGTCGATCAGCAGGCATTTGTAACATATCCCAGCCACAGGAACATATTACAGTTTATTGCTTTCTCTGAAGATTCAGTCCTGGAGCCCAACTCCTTATGCCTAATCACGACTTTGTTAATTTTCCAGCAATAATCCCAAGATGGCGTTAATCAAACGCTGTTCGGATTTTATAACTAAGTTTGTGAGACCAAATGTAGTTTAATGTGCCTTCATTTTGAATGGCATTTTAACACGGTCCAGAAATGATGCACCCACGCCTTGTCACGAAACGAGAAATATGTTGCTTTGTGATTAGCATCAATTCAGAAAAGGCGAAGACTTGATCATTGGGTCCAACACGCTGGTTTGGTTTGTCTTAAACGTTAGTGATTTTTGTGTGAAGCATGTTTTGTAACTGAGAATATTTTCGGTCAGACTGAAAATTAAGCAGAAATCATAAAAGTCATCATACACTAGCGAGAAACGATCCGAAATGGTCAAAAACAGAAACGATATAAGTAAGATACGATACGACGAGGATTATAAAGGACATACAGCGGCCAATTATTGTGCCATTTAAAAAGTCAATATTGTCCTGCAACGATAAACTATTGCTTGTAATGCAATTCCGGGTCACGGGCCAGCCCGTTCATTTAACACAATGAGAAGTAACAATGGTCGGAGCCTACTGTAAATTTCTGACTAGCGTTTCAGGTTGTTTCATAGGCAAAATTATATGCTTTTTGCAACTGTCTTCTCTCTGTTTTTATGTGCGCATATAGAAAAGTTGCTGCGTAAACAGAGTGGGTTTTCTTTTTTCCCCGTTGCCCTGTTTTCTGATGGCTCGCTTCGATGAGTAACACGTGTTTAATCCTCGTCTCAGTTGCATCATTTCGCCGCTTCACTACTGGTAGGCTGTAATGTAATTTGACGGTTTTCGCTTTGTTTTTGTTCACCAATTACAGCAAAGCCAATGTGATACAACATACTTCTTTTTGCTGTTTTCCTCTTTCGTTTGCTGCAATTGTCACGGAACAACATGCGTGGACAGTTGGACTTTTTGAATGTTCATTTTTGTTTCAAACGTTTTTGTTTGCGTTAGTTCAGCGGGGATGGCGGTTGTGGCCTCCACCTTGAGCAAACAATGAAGTTAGGCGAGAATTCTGGATTTCAATTCAATAACTACGGGGCCTTGTTATGTGGTACCGTCGATAAAATAGGTAGTAAATTTCATTTAACACATCGACCTCAAATCTTGTGATATTCTTCATGTTGCACATTAGAAAACATTCCTAGCGTTTTTGTACTGTTACTTAAGAAACACGAATTTTTCGGATTCTCTACCAAGTTTTCACGCCATTGGGTCTTTCGGTTGTGACAGTCCTCATCTTCGGGGCCCTAACCAAGAAGGTAGGAAGCATCGAATACGGCTAGAATCGAAGTTAACTTTTTTACACCTCCACACCAGGTCAGACTAACCGTCATGTGTACTCTGTATAAGAAGAAAGGCGATCAGCAATTCACAACATGCCATACTACTTGACAGCATGTAACTGTTCCAAAGGTACAGGAAGACTATAGTTTGCTCCATCTGTCAATTGAAAATCAGAATGAATTGAATTTTACAATCGGGTTGTCTCGAATTCAAAACGTCATCTAACTCTCCATGTGTCACCAGCCCGGTGGAAAATTTATAGGTCTTCAAAAACGCTTACACTTCAGTACCAAACTTGCCCTGTCCAGTAGCGAGGGATAAGTGCTTGTGCATTTCGACGCTTGTAACCCAAAGAGGACTGATCAAATGCAATGCCCGTTGACGGTTGGTCCTGAGTGCAGGACGGACGAATCAAATCATGCGAAGGCACATAACCGGGAGACGGCAACAGGCGTAAATGTTACTAAATTTTGGATTATATTCGATTGACCGTGACATCGAAACGGAATAAACGGTTTTTTGAGTAATTCTTTCATTTTGTTGGTGAAATTGGTGATCGAATTGCCGCGCTCTCCTTATTGCCTTTATAATTATTTTTGCATGCTCATGCAAAAGGCTTGGGCTAATTTGGATACATTTCACTGTGTGGATCTTGCGTTCTGGCCGTACGAGTTCGTTCGATGATCAGCCACAAACCCGTGATTAAGTTTGTGTTGAAAATACTCATATTTAACTTGATTTGTAGGTGATTCATCTACGCTAACCGTTTACATGTAACTTGCTAAAAGCACTTATTTTGACGCTGTCCGTATTTGACTGTATGGCTTGATGAATGACAACCTGAGAGGTAGCAAGGATAGTTTCAAGTTTTAGGTCTGGAGAGCGATCAGTAATTAAAACTTGTCAGAAGGTCGAATCAACTGCGCTCGAGTGCACGCCTTGCCACTGAGACGAAATATGCTAATTTCATGCAGTTTCTTTGTGCTGTGATTAATTGAACCATAACCACAAAAATGTGGGTGCACATTTCCAACAGATTGGCCGAGTCTTTCCTATGCCTTAATCTTCTTTGTAGTTTTGGATTTACAGTGGTTATGAAATCAAAGTGAATACTTTGGTTTCCCCTAATCTAAATTATAGCCACCCAAACATCGCCGATCCGCTAGACACCGGTCACTTTTTGTAAGTTTATCTGTCGTAATACATTAATAAATCATGTTTTTTTTCTGACGTGGATGAGACAGTGAAAGTTTTGCTCCTCTCCTTGTGGGCAGAATAAAATGAAGTACACTTGCTTGGATAAAAAATCACCGTTGACTGGAGTGCGCCGGGTTACAGTGAAACTCGTCAACCCTGTATAGTATTGGGACAATATGCCACAATACACGTCGTGTTGAACATTTTTTGCGGATGCTCCCTTGGAATTGCTTTAAGCTGACTAGACCGTTTCATTGATTTAGTCATGTAGATCTTCTGGGACACGTTACTGTCATGGGTAACTTCGGCGCTACTAAAACGGATCATGTTTACATGGACCGTTCGATGTTTTCGATTGCGCAGCAAAAATTTATTTATTAGATTTCCTAATTGCGTAACTGATTAGTGAGTACATTGGAAGAGGTTTGCGCCGTAGCCTCCAGGGCTCACTGTTCTGGAAAGAGCGACCGCCATGTTACTATGGCGCCTGTATAAAACCGCGTGAGACCCCAATAGGTTTGGTCTCGTAACTGGACTGGTCACATCAAGTTGCTGTCCACTGACGGACCGATGGAGTATTTTGGCTTACGTTTTTGCAGATCCCTAGGCCCAGAGAAAAATAGATCGGGATGCTTGTGATGGGTAACTCTTTGCCTACTGTGGGCGTCTTTTGGTCTTGTGATGCACGCATTTTACTTTCATCATTATTTGACCCCCAGCGCTTGTGTTGTTTACTTGGTTCATTTTAACACGTGTTCCCCGTAGTCAATCCTGCAGCGATTTCCTTACTTTGACGATCTTTCACTGAGTAGCAGTGGATTCGAAAACCAACCCATAGTACCTAAAGAATCGCCACGTGTTGAATCCCGTATAAGCGTTTAATTTTCCCTATCTTTTTTCTCGCGTTCCTTTCGTTTCTCGTCTTAGGTATGGTGGAAGTACCTCTGTATGGAGATTTGTGCAATATGTATTAAGAGCCAACCATCCCCGGTAATGGGTATCTTGTCACAGTTTGATATCCTTCTTCAGATGTCATCCATAGCTCCTAAATCATGGAGTATATTATTCAATTCTTTTCTCTGAGTAATAAGAGTGACGGTGAAAAGGTTCAAAGATTAAGTAATCAGTTCCAATCTCATTTCAAACCAATAATGATGCCCTCGATCCGGGTGAGGTTGACATTAATTTCTCCTGGAAATGGCCTTGGGCGTATGCGAATCATGGAACATGTTTGGGAATTTGTACACCGTGTTTAATATCTCGACAGTTGTTATCTGATGGTTGTTTTACTGCAAACTAAACCGCAAGCATTCCCGGACTGTTAAACTAAATAATCCACGAGGCTAGAATCAGCATGTTCCTGGTCGCTACCCGATGCAACCCAACGCACTGTGGGTTGTTTTCAACATTGTTTATCTAGTTTCACACATATGCCACGAAGAAAATACTAACGCAGCTAGTGATTGTGATCAGCCTGAGTTACGCAATCCTCGGTCTAGAAAAAAATAGTACAATTTGGTGAACAAGCTCGTCTTCAGTTTCTCATACTCATGCCAATACGTAATATTGAATATGATTGCAAATCGTTCTATGGAATAGTCGGTTTGCAGTCATGCTAGTGCACATCCCCAAAAAATGTGCATCTTTGTACGTGTGTAGATAATTGTTCGATTTGTCACACCATCAGGTTGTAAGTCACTTTCTGGTGCATGAGAAGCGGGGTTAAACTTTTCTGGCCCAATTATCACCCTCCAAAAGTGGTTCACAACTTCATGGTGCGACAAATTAATCAGTTATACATGAACGCACGCATCCTTTGAAATATAAACTAATGTGGCTGCATACCGCTTATTCTCTTGTACTATTTGCAATCATGTTTAATGTTATGCATGGGCAAGAGTAAGGATAGCTGAGAGCGAGCTTGTTTGCCACGTTGTTCTATTTATAGTGTGTTCTGAGTGATTTCTCAAATAATTGGAAAAAAATAATTGATCAAAACACTTTCTCTGCCATAACCAATGACCAAGGAGATGGTGAGAAGAACAAACAAAATGGATGAAACTTTTGAGATTATTTATACAAATCCGATGTCACTGTATTGACACTCATTACGATCATCTGTTGTGAGCATCGGGCTCAATTGGTTGTGATCCACTAAACTTTAGACATCTCCATTTGTGCTGTGCAGAGTATGTTCTTAAGTAGATTTCTGTGGCTTGTCACATCGCTATTTTAAATTCTACTTATAGTGGACCAGAATCGCAGTGGACAGGCCCAACTGCGAGCAAGAAGAAGCTGCAGCGATTAGCGGGCCTAACATGCGAACAGATGTCTGGGACTTTTGCAACTCCTTCAATCCCCAGGGCCTCTAAATCGGAGCAATTTACGGGTTAAATAATGAATCGATGCACCAAATTCCACGATATGTGGTTCTCTGGGTTGTTTTACAGAACAGTTTAGCTTGCTTCCACCATTGCTGTCTCTACATGGCAAGTCGTTTGAACAAGCCCATCCGACTCCACGAGGAAATTAAACGATTGCAGACGTGGAGCCTCAATCTACTTTCAGTCTACGCAGTTAATATTGAACTGCTTTGCGACCACGATCCTGTGACAATAAACTCCGATCAGTGTCGGTATGATATGTACTATCATCCTGAGCAGCCTATCATAATTTGCTCTGATCATTCCTCCATGAGTTTTTTCTTTTCACATTTTACAAGGTGACGAGTGTTTCTTCTTATTTTTATTCCCACTTTTTTTTGACTGAATTGCAACATTTTTTGTACGTAAAGGTCTATGCAATACGATACAATACAGTAAAGTGCGATATGCTCCTACGAAACTGATGGTGGTCAGTTTCTTCGAGCACCTTCAGTGCCAATATGTTATCGGTTATTGCGAAGTTTGTCTGTTTGAAGACGATGTGACTACTGGCGAGCGGATTGGAGATGCAATTTTTGTGCGGCTGAGAAAGAACCATTCCGCGTTCTTCAGACTATGGCAGTTTTTGAGACGATGTAAAATTTGGTCGACATTCTGCACTTGTTCAGATTCAATGCTTTTTCATGTCTTAACGGGATCAGATCTCTGTTGTCCTAACTGGGTTATATATGTATATATATATACATATATATTTATAAATATTTGTTCATAGAATATTACACAACTCAGCGGGAAATTCCGAGGAGTTGAGAGTCCCCTGAAGTCTTAATTCTACTGCCTTATGTTCACTAAATCCTTTCGGTTACTTTTATTCGGGTAACGGTACTCTTTTTCATTACGCTTGTTCTTCCGCTTTTTCGATGTACTATCGATAATATTACTTTCATTAACTGTGTTGAATAATAACCTCTGATAAACTTAATTATTGTCGCCATAATCGTAGAATGGAGCTTCACCAATCCACGTAAGCAACTCTCTTTTTGTTCTGTAGAAGAGATGAATCAGCTGTTACATGCCTCATTATACTGTTGGCAGTATGAGTTGGCCTAATCCGTTCTATTTGGCTGTGTGCATGCTATACTCATTGCGTTTTATATTCCTCTTCTCTCTGGAGCATTTGACCTTTCGATGATTGTTGCTCTTGACTGTGGCGTTTTCTTTTACAGTTTTCTTGCGCGCATACGCGGTTTTGCGACTTTGTCTATGCAAAAAATGCAATCGCGGCAATGCCAGAATTAACATGCTGCCAGTCCTTTACGCGACTTCACATGCGCAACCATTTCAGAATACATTTGTGTTCATTCTACATAATTACAAACGAACTGAAACTACTTCCTGGCAAGCGACTACTTCGGTTTGGGTTTATCGATGCCCAGATTTTCATTTTTAAACAGAAAAGTTTTGTTCTCCTTCGTATTCAACAGTTAGATCGATCGTGAAACAAAGTAACTTTGTATGTCATAATATCATTTGACCCGAACGGTGCTTCGCCTCGATTGAGTGTCCTGAATGAGATGATAATCATTCATAGCACAAGGAATGTAGGCAACGCACACCTCTGTGCCAGGTTGGAAATTCCAGTTTCATCAACGCTAGGCGTATGCAAAGAGATATAGGAGCCGACCATATGACTTGCAGCATTCCTGTTTGCTTGGTTGTATAAATTCATCTCCTATCGGCAGAAATGCGGATAATTAGATGAAGAACAAGCAGATATTCCAGTAAATTCTTGGTTCATTTTCCTCTCCGGTCCAAGCATTTACTCTTTGCCTACTTTTTGCATGTATAGTCGGTATTACTCAATCAGCATTGACACCATTTCTCGTGAGGTATCTTGTGATGACGCTTGGTTACTTTTGTTTCGCTTGTGTATTTTTTGATTTTCAATCGTTAGCCGATAAGAATCCTCTTTCTAATAGATCATTTTGCAGCATGACCGAAACAAGAACATGGTGACTAACAACTCACTTTTCCGATTCTTCATTCTCTAACTACGTATTTTCCTGCATTCGGTTTTCAAAGTAAAATGTGTTCCTTTTCACGATTGTTCTCTTTCGTCTTCGCTTTTATCTTGGCTTTTTGATTAGTTGACTGTAATATTTAGCTTCTTCTCTTACATCAGCGTCACATGGTTGTTTGTGGTATAAAATAGGGTTAGAGAAAGATGAAACAACTTTGTTTATCTGTATCATTAAGGCCTTGGTGGTCTCGAGATACTTTTTTCAGAATGTAAGACAGAGTTTACATCGCTCACTGGTTCTTCGACGCAGTTTGCTTGAGCCTTCAAAGAAAAAGATTTATAAGTTAGCGGGCCGCATGAATTGTGCCTTGAAAAGGTGTTGTCCAGTGTGGTAACCCACTGAGTGAACTCTAGAGTTTTTACCTTCCGACCACCATCGACGGAGTCAGTGGATCTGATCATAACATGAAGCCACGCTGGACTGATTCCATCTGATAAATTACTAGACGTATCTTTAGCAAACCCTGAGTGACTTGATCGAAATGCTAACTTATGCCTTTCAGCGCGTTCGCCTCCATACTTGCGGAGAATAAAGCTGCAGCCCCTCGGTTGCATTATACACTGTATGACATCAAGTGTTTTTGTGCATAACACTAGGTCCTCAACGTAAACTGTGGCTGGGAATATAAACTATAGTAGTTTATAGCCGACAAAAGAGGAGCCTGTCTGAAATGTATCTTTCGTAGCAATTATGACGACAGGCTCCCTTGCTCTGTTCTCTTGGTGGATTTATTGAGTTTGTCGCGGCTGTGCTGCTAATATGGAAACCACTTGGACGACTGTGTCGTGATACATGAAACCGAAGTGATTCACGAAGGCAGGTATCGGTTAATTGCGTTCCCGAACATTGGGTATTACTTACTGGTGGCTCCTAGATATCCGACTTTTTGTTGGACGTTCAGTTGAATACAGTGATTGCTTACATGCAGCTGGACTTTTGTGTCTGGTTACGATTGTTCTCCTGACTTTGTCCTTATCGCTTGTATTGCTAGTATGTCATCATTTGGCGACAGTGGGACAGAAGCAGCCGGGCCGTGAAACCAATTAATTGGTTCACGGAAGCGATACGTTAAATCAGCTTCAGTAACCGATCCAGCTGTGATCCAGAAATTTTGATGCTTTGAGAAACAACACAGTGTAACGAACAAGCTCGTTTTCAGTTATTCGTAATCATGTCAATAAATAACATTATATATGATTTACTGCAAATGAAAGGGGGGAGATAGGTTACAGTTCTAGTAGTCAAAATAAATCCACTGTTGTGTGTGTGTGTGTGTGTGTGTGTGTGAATGGGGTGGTGGTTGCGTAATGCATTCACATCCATGACCCGAATCTGTAAGAGATTCGATAGGTTTTCGGGGATACCTAATGGGTCAGGGGAGCTTCAATGTTTTCACGAACTGCTTTTGGGCACACAACCGCGGATCGTAGAGACGAATGTATACGGCTTCAGCTGTAGACAAGACCCGGGACTTCACCAGTTTTGATAGCCTATTCCGGACTTTGTAGATTATTCTGAACGCTTCAGCAACATTCATTGCGTGGTTGGAATCAGCCAATTTTGAATACAGCACTGGTGATAGTTTCAATCAATCTTGTGTTTACCCAAGTCGGGTGGTGTTCACGAACCTGTTCGGATAGGCATCTGGATGTACGGCCAATGTACGCTGCCCCACAAGAACAGGTGAATGATTATACACAGAAAGAGGTCATCGAATCACCACTCGTTTCACACACGCACACACACACACACACACACAACAGTGGATTTATTTTAACTACTAGAACTGTAACCTATCTCCCCCCTTTCATTTGCAGTAAATCATATATAATGTTATTTATTGGCATGATTACGAATAACTGAAAACGAGCTTGTTCGTCACACTGTGTTGTTTCCTTTTTTTGGGGGGGAGGGGAGGGGAGGCGTATTCCGAAAGCTATATTCTGATGCTACTGTACGAGATCTTTCGATCGCGCCAAGATATCGCTGGTTTAGCTATGCAGTACTTTCTCCTCACCGGGAGCATATAGCTGTAAACTCCTCTTCCGAGCCTTAAAACTTGGGCGATTTTGCCTATACACAACGGCGCTCCGGGAAACACGAAGTTGCGATCACATTATTTGGTTGGTAAATTAAATTGTCTAAAATTAGATTGGTAATTACGTTTGTGGTATACTGCGCTATTCAACTCGACGTTTTATTTTTTGCTGTATCTGAGAGGCCCAATGGAAGGAAAAACTAGACCGAGTGAACCAGCCGGACAAATAGGCATAAATCTGGGAAGACATATTCTTCGACCTACTAGTTGAAACAGTAAAATAAAAATGACTAGTTCAGTTGATTTCAATCCCAAAACTAGTGGACGAATGGTTAATCAATTTGGGAAGTCAGAATCGCGATGAAAATCTCGTGGTAAACATGTTGGAGTCATGTTGGACGTGTGCAGATCTATTCTTATAAGAAGCCCCGTCATTAAATGGATCAACGAAGTAAGCAGTGAATTGACGTGTTGGAAATAAAAGTTCACTCGAGCCGCACAGTATATTCAAGCTGACCATGCAATGTGAAGAATACTAATCGACCATCTTAGTTGTCAAGCCAGTTTGTGTGGTATCTTATCAAGTGTTCGAAGTTGCATCTCGAATAATCCGATGGATTAGGTATTCATGGTCGTGGACGCACACACACCAAACACTGATCCATTTTCGTGTACACACGAAAACTCCAGATTCTTATCTGGTCCGAGTAGGTATTCATACATTGTCAATTTTCCGTGACCTGATTCCACAATTTCCGGAAACATTCCGACTTCGGTCTTGCCCCATTGTTCTATATCGATTCGTCTTATTCTTGGTGTGTTCAATACCAGGATCTCAGCTTCTTTTTGGTCCTGTACGCGACCAGTCTGCTCAGGATTATCGTTATTTACAATATATGGTCATGGATATAAATTCAGCGACAAAACTTCCGTGTTTCCCTAGTTCATTGCACCATCTCCAGTTCTGGGTGGAGGACAATTATTTCTTTTTATGAACTCAGTAATATTCAGCTAAGTGTGAATGGAAAATTCTTTTACTTAGCCTTCGTTGAAACAAAATTAAGATGAAAAATGCAATTTATTACCTTGTTCCTGTAACCAAAGCAAATCTGCGGTAAGTGGGGTAACGTTGCAATTCCAAAATGTGACAAATTCTTTTCGCCTAGCATTTCTGAGATTTGGAACCAGAAAATATTTCCTGAACGGTCGATCCGCATTCAAACTTGGTTGTGTTACTAAAACAGTGTCCATCAGAACCTGTTTGTTTGAATTTATGCCACAACTTACCCGGCCATTGCTATCCTTGTGGTCGCATTCAAAGTGACCCTGAAATTAGATAAGTTCTAAATCTTCACGGCTATGTAAATCAGTCATGACTCGTCGCGAGGTTCCTTTCGATATTGAGAGAAAGTGAATCGAAGCGTCCTGTCAAATACAGTATATACTGTGTAATGGTTCACATTGTTGGCCGCAACAGAAAACAAGAGAACTAATTTCAGCAAAAAATAGGCAATGATAGTTTCCTACTTTTATGCTTAACTTTCAGGGTCTCATTCTTGATGACGTTAAACTGTCAGATAAAGCTGGCTTTCAGCATGACTATACTGGAGTTCACAACTCACAGTTTGTTGCAAGCTGTCTATTTTCATAAAATCGTCATCTAATTTGTTGTGTTCATCCTAAATGTCACACCACCAGTCGTGCTTACATTGTCGGTGCGTGGGCTTGAAGTAAAGCAAATGTAGATAAACTTTATGGTGCCTCAAAATTTCAACCTTCGGTCGGATACTAAGTAATTGGAAATCGTGGTGTTCTCTTTGGTTCGAATGTGGTCGATGACCTTGTTTTTGTCAAGTTTATCGTCTATGTGACAGTTACGTGTATAGGATGTTTTTTACATTTTGAATAATTAACCAGTAATGCAGATAAGGTGCTCGATTTCAGCGGCGTTGCATGCTGCGGTTGAGAACCGGGATCAGTTCTGCTACGGTTTTAAAATCCGAGCTTGCTCCCATTTGATTGGATTTGACTATCCCCGTTTACATAGTCACCAGACACCAACTGTTATTCACATGCCGACGGCAAATCTGAGGCCAAAGCAATTGAATCAACTTGAATTGTTTTTATAACTAATGAATAATTTGTTCACAAGTGTTGATTAGCACGAAACAAATTCACTGTCGTTGGCACAATATCAACGCTGTTCACATTCCCCGGCCAATTATTCTACTTGTATTAACTGTTGAGTGTTCAAAGCTTCCTATTCTTGACGAACATCCTGTGCAGTCCTTCGATGGTTGGTTACGGATAAATTGGACGTTAATGCTACGTGATAATTCCTTTCAAAATCGCAATAAATCTGGATATATATATATATATATATATATATATATATATATCACTGAATCACTAGACGTCTCGCAAAAGTATAATGACAAACACGATTGAGCGCTGTAGTTCAGGAACACAAACTGGACTAGGCATCAGTACGCTTTATGCAATAACAGGTTGCATGCCTCCTTAGATGTACAGTGATACAGACCGTTACCTAACAGGACATTAACACACATTGACTTTGGAGATATTGAAACGGAATTGTACCTTCGAGACCCGTAATCTCATAGCACAATGAAGTGGACTGGAATTCCCTTTGACTGGCCAGTTACACTGAAGCAGAATGCGGAATTCGAACGGCTAGCCAACTCAATAGTGAATAAGGGAGAGAAGCAGAGAGGGACAACACAGCGCGCCCGCGGGTTTATTGGTGACCCATCACTATATACTGTCTGTCGTCCCATGGAAAACAAATATCCATACTATCTCTGTCAGTATCCGGAAGAAAATGAACTTTCTGCAATGGATTCACATCTGTTGACTACGTCTTTACAAAGTGGTTCTATCATTTTCAATGTTCGGCTAAGTGATAACACTGTATCCTTGGTTGCTTCGTAATCAGACTCGATCTCCCACTCCTTATGTAGGTTCCAGATTTCTTGGGTGTCCCCACATCACTGGACATGCTGTTAGCTTGCATTAAAACAGTGATGTGCTTATGAGATCATGATTTTATCGACCTATCACAAAGGGTTGTTTTGGAATATGAAAAGTACAAACCGCTAAAAATGTGTATGTGAATATACATAGTGTATACGCGGGTGTACTTTATAGAATTATTTTGTTCAAGAGATTTTTACATCCAGCTTCAAAATAAAGGTAGGCACTGAATGGCGCACATACTACAATAGAGTGCAGATCTGCAGTCATGTGCTCTGAAATGTAGTCGTACCCTAATCAGTAATGTTAATTTTAAATAAATACGGACTAACATTGACATAAACTGTGTTATCGTTGTTGTGTATTTCATCCAGTTCATCACTCCCACATTGTGGAACGTAACCCTCGCTTATTAGCCTAAAGTAATAATCGATGCTTTTTTTTGGACATCCTGTTGTAGATACTCAGTCATTTAGCTGCTCCTAGTGATGTTTTTACATGAACAACTTTTACCCCTTAATTTCTTTGTTAATGAAACCAACTGCATCATTTTCGGTGTGAGTTTCCCGTCCGACAGAAGCCTTCCAAACGTGGTAGTTGACCGACGGTGGGTGGAATCGGATCTGGTGACATGCCATGATGTTGGTCGCCGCTTCCTCATACCTCGGCATGGTCGGTGATGGGTATCTTCATCTCCGAGTCGGCTACTCACCCTGAACGCCTTTCGAAGTGCTTTCTAATGATCGGCATTTCACATGGCCTCTGCAGAGGAAATCCTAGTCATTACCTGCTCGTGGCAAAGGTTCTTCCACTGAAGTGCGAGGATGAAGGGGAGTGCCCTCCATCGAACCGGTTGACCATTAGTAATCAGTAGAGAGAAGTTGACTAAACCAACCACGGGGATATACGAAGCATACGGCTGTATGCTTACTGAGATCTGTGGCGAAGTGGTGTACTGGGGACCGAAGATATTCAGACCCATCTGAGAGGCGTACTAGTTGCGCGTTTAGCTACCGGTCTGCAGTGGACTATGTGACCTTTAGATTGTCTTACTGTGTTGTTGATTAAACCATTAAATCCATGACTCTAGTGGGTTCGCTAAGTGGGACCCTTTACTTCGGCTTGAGCAGCCAGGTATTATCCATCCCAGAGAATAAAGATGGATCTTGATGGATGGCTTTTGACGTGGAGTTGGAGGGTGGAACTAACATATGTGATATTCTGCACATATTGTCTTTTTGTGTTCTCTTTTGTCATGATTCCGATGGTACTTGTACTATATATATATATATATATATATATATATATATATATATAGAGAGAGAGAGAAAGAGCACAAATCTGTCTATAGTGTGGTGAAAGACGCAAATGCAACAAAGGAAACAACGGCATTACCAATACTCCCCGGTCAACATGTTGGAAGTAAGTAGGGTGCAGAACTGCATACCTCGTCTTTATGCACAGTACCAGTTGCACAGACATTGCTGACTCTATCAGTGAGTCGTAGTCATGAGTCCAAGGCAGCTGTTGACCGGGAAACGTATGTCCACAGAATTCTAGCGAATGGGCATTCGGATCTGGGTGGATACGGTGTGCGCGATACACAAATCTCGTAACATTTTTTCTGTCAACCCTAATTTATTGTACAAGTCCGTGCCTGGAAGAGAGGCTAGGTATCTTTGCGTGCTAAGCAGGTTGTAATGCACCTATCCATTCAAAATATGCTTTATCAGTTTTTTCAATTTTACTGACCACTTTGTTCCTCATTATGTCGACGGCATTTACTTCTCCACCCCCCCACCCGCATTCGATTAAAGAGAAGGCATAATTGCTTTTTGTCACTGCACATCTGTATTCACAATCTTAGCACCTCAGAATTTATCACAGTGACTCTTTTCACGGTGTAAAACAACGTTTATGACGCCATGGGCTTATGCAGTCTGTGGTTCCGTTATCGATGCACCATGTCCATTCAAGGCCAATCAGAATTACTTGCCTTAAGATGTATCATCCGAGACAAAAGTCGCTGGTCATCTTTCATAACGTGATCCTGATGGCGCTTCTGATTCTGATCTGCTGTTCGGTAGACATTCATTATTTTCGACTGGTGAAGTTTACGTAGGTGCATGTATGGTTTGCCCATAGTTTCCAACGTTGAGTTGATTCTAGAGCTTCTCTGATCGGTCATTACGTTTCTGATCACATTTTTCATTTACTTTGTATAAGAATCGGATACAATAACCTCCATTTTTTGTGGATTTCAACCAGAGCATTCTTAAAGCACACTCATGTCAACCGAAACATCCAAAGTATTGTCTTGATTTTGCTGTTGTTTGTGGCCGACACGCAGCTAAAAAGTCTGCTGAACTCGGTGGTGCACGTTTGGGATGAATAATCATGAATTGTTCTAAAATGATTACGTACTAACACGATAAAACATGGGGTCTTGTATTTACCAATTTTCTCCCCAGTAGATCCAACAATGTTTGATATAGTTTTCAGTTTGATGGAGTCTGTATCGAATAGCACTCATCGTAACAAGTGAGCTTTTATTCCATCTCACTCTTCTTTGCATCCTCCTCTGCGCGTTCTTATTTCTTCTGAAGAGAACAAAGAGTTTCGCGCAAAAGTCTCCTACCTTCCAGCACTCAAGTCGAACGCCAACGAGTCAGAGACTGCCAACATGCTAGAGCCGCAATACAGACCAACCGATACGACTCTCACCCAGGTAGGCTTTAATACCCCATGGTTCAGTGTTGAAAGCGGGCCGACCGGCTATTCTATTTCATATTTGTTAGTGATTTGCGTTTTGAAGACTGTGTCTGTTATCTGCTGAACTAGCATGATTTGTGGTACTCTAAGTTGATAAAATACATCTTTATCACTTAGGGACTCACGTTTCACTGAGAGCATACTTCCACTGTACTTACCTAAAAGTAGTATCCTTTGACCAAATGAAATAAAATACCGAGAAAAACGGTGCAATAAATCGAGATAACAAAAGTGCGGTGTGATATCGTATTGTATTTATTTGAGAACAATACATTGTTGTGTGCTGCGACAGAATGACTGCAGTGCTAGAAAATTATGATGTAAACGCCCAAGTGTGGTGTAACTTTATGATTTGAGTCTAACGCATCAGCCAGTTTTGTATCTACCAAATTCTTATGCGGAATTTATCTTAAATTATAACCAATAGGTTAGGTTAGTGAATGCTGGTATACACTTTGGAAAATGGGAACTCTTTGGAGGTTTACACAAGAGGAGGAGGAGGAGTCTTGTGACGTCAGTGGCGGTATCGGTAGGTGTCACAAGTTTTTTTATTTCATTGAGCGGATTTTTCGGTAGGTTTCCAAATTGGAACGCCATGCTGAGCTTTGTTGGGACACTGATATCGCCGATTCACTACAGTATGCTGCAGAAGAATAAGAATCAGCTCAATATTGTAATTCGCTCGTTAAAAATATTCCGAAATTCACCATCACTGACGAACGAACGACTGCAGGAAGCTTGGAATACTGCTTGCTTCTGGTGTGACAGGTAGAAATTTGCCAGTCATTGTCAGGCCTAAAGGTTCTTTCTGACTGTAAAATCAATAAGGGGTTCCTGTCGTCCGTGGCTTCAAATAAAAGACAGTTTCAGACGTTTAGTCGCAAACAACTTGTTTTCACGCTGTAACTGTTATGAAGGAACGCCAAACGAATGCAAAAGTACGCGAGAAGATAAGATATTAGGAGAAGGTCACATGGGGCTGTAGGATTTCGATCCATTGGGGAAAAAACAAAAATATCGACTTAACGAAACAGTCTGCGCCTTCCGAAGCCAGTAACTTCTTGGTGTACTCAGCCTCTGCAATACACCGTGCTCCAGTTGCGGTTTATTTTCTGTGGATAATCTTTCTGCTAGTTTTTTTATGGGGATTGGTTATTGATTAGAACTTTTCATTGAATATATTCCGCCGTCTTCCTTATCGTCTCTTTTAGTTGCTCTGTTACCTCTTTCCTATCGACAAATCTGAGTCAGCTGCGGATATTCATGAACACTCGAGGCCAAGTCCATGGAGTGAACCGCTGGTCTAATACAAGAAAGTGATGCTTGATTCATCGAAACCACCAGTTTGGTCATCGCGACTAGAATGTCGTCTGGATCACAGTTCCCAGCCTCATTATTAGAAATGATGCACACTTTACCCGATTCATTCCTTACGAAACCCGTCAGAATTGTACACCCTTGACCGAAAAAAATCAGGCCGTCTCTAAGTAACTAGTGTTCTCGATCATACAAAAACAAATGATTACGATTAATTACTAGTCCGCCTGAATTCTGTGGATAGGTATCGGAGTAAATAAGTTGAGTGGACTTCGATTATCAAAATCCTGTGATCGGATTACTCCAAGCCCATGCTTAAGGCCAAAGGTAATAGTTCGCAGTACGCTCTCTCTAAACATATGTTTATGTAATACACTGACTTGGAAATAGGCGTGATGCCAACACAACAACATGTAAATGGTACTGCAGATGGGGGACAAATAGGTGAAAAATAATAAATCATAAAAAGCCAACCATATTTTGTTTTAACCGTGTACTTCTGTTTTTTTGGTTGTTTTCGGATTATCTTTGGGGCGGTGAATTCTAAATACAGACCACACAGCATTCGCGCCACGGCCGCACTTTCAGGAGCAATCTTTTCGTTGTGATAACCCTCGTAACTCACGTAACTCTTGTATTCTGCGTTTAAGGTAATTCAAACATGCTGCATCGGGCTTAATTCAGACGACTCCAATTACTACGTGGTATCCCTGGATGCAAGGCAGAGGTTTAAAAGTCTGAACGGTAACAGCGACGATTTGATATAATGCTATTTTAACAAATGATCCCGAAATAATATCTTATCTCGGGGCCGCACGTGATGGTTTCGCAGCCGTGGGAACGAAAACGGTTAAACTGAATGCGTTGAGATGGTCTCCTGTGATTGCATAATGTGACGATCAACTCCAAATTCCGCTATTTCTACTTGTTGTGTAGCAACGCTTCATTCGCCTTCCAACAATTGCTCCTTGATTCAGCGGAGATCTTGTTTTGACTTTCCAGCACGGCCCATTTTTATCGCGCGTTGGAAAGTTTTTCCTGTAACAGACAGTACCGTTGAGGCTCTACACTCTGACTCATCACTCTAGTTTGCTGGTAATTAAATGTCTGGTTTAGGCGCACACCTCATTCATGTGTGTAGCGCAGACTCCTTTGATTGATCCTGAAGTCTGTTATCTTCATGAGTTGGTTGACTAACGAGAGCATGGAAAATTAGCTGCGCAAGTTGCTTCCACCTTTTAATGTGATAATCTAGATGTTTCCTTGTGCTCGGTGAATCATCTAGTTTGCGAGATAAGGTGACCCGAAAGCAGTGTGCATATAAAACTACGCTAATGAATTAGTGTTTTGTATACCGGTGAATCACCTGAGAGTTTTTTCTCCATGAAATTAAACTCAAAATAGGATATCTGAATACTATATTATTTTATCAGGCTCCGATTGCACGAATTACTGGCATTGGTTTGTTCGCAGAATGTACTGCTCCTGGATTAGGTTAGTTCCGACCGCAGCTAGCTCCAGCTGTTGTTTATGCTTTAAGCCAGAGTTTACTGGGAAGTGCACGATTCAACGGTTGTAGAGCTCACCACGCTGATTGAGAGGCCAAGCGGCAGTCATGATCCTGAAACTTAAAGCCTTATGGAACTACTGGGTTTCTGTTCGGTTGATTAGGTCTCATCATGCTGTCGGATACCATGCCTAGTATCTCGCTTGCACTAGGTAGACAAAATTGACTTTTGCCTATTCTATGTATCTATGGCTTCAGCATGATATCCGACTAATCATTTTGTCGTGGAAAATCATCACAGGCACAAAATTACGGTTAGTGACATCTGAAGCTGCCGACTTTTCACGTTCGATATATATAGGGCAGGCAGGTTTACCTGGAGTCTCCACGGTTATCATCGTTACCTGCGCCGGCTGTAGTACAGCGAAATCAAAAATGCTGCATAATACAGAGCACGTGGTTAATCGATTTTTTCTGGCGTCGGCTTCATATCCAATTATCCATCAGCTAGATCGTTCCTCCTTTACGACTGAGATTCATGACCGTTGATGAAGTGAGATACGCGAAGACTATCTTTGTTTGGGCACTGTTGAATTCGCGGTATTCTGTTAGAGGTTGACCGTGGGGACCCTGGTCTCAACTCAGTCATCGGAAAAGGTTCAGCACAGATAAAATGAGTTGGCGAAGATTTGTGGTAAAAGTACTTATCCGTAAATTGTGCGGCATTCTCCGTGGCGACTGATAGTCGAAGGTTTTATGGATTTAACCGTGAATCACTGGGAACGTTATCCAGTGAGCTGGATCGACGGAGTAGGTTGTGTTAAACTCCCGGTCTTGGTCTAAGAGATCTTCTTATGGATAGATTGAAAATGTCAGTGTAAGTGGATAGTTTTGACGGTTAGTGTCATTGTTGTGTTCAATCTCTTTCCGCATCTTGATTTCTTGAGGATAACATCCAATTTATTTGCCGAATATTCTTTACTTCAGTTTGTTTACTATTATATGGTGGTGTGATTCAGTTCGCAAACTTGGAGCCTGCCGCCGTAAGGTTAATGGTTATAATTATTGAAACCGAGGTGATGTTTTTGGTAGTTCTATTTTTCCCTGATTGTTGCGGTTTTTATTATTTCTATGTTGTTGTTGTTGTTGTTGTTCTCCTCATCATTGGGAATATTTTTTCATCCATTACTCATGGAATACTCCATTGCATGCCGACTGCATCGGAGGATTGGTGATCGGCATCGCTATAGTTCGGTCATTAAAATGATATAACAAGCTCCGTTCGGAAACTTGATGTTGTCTGTAGGGTACAATCCCTACGGAGCGCCTAGCAATCCAGCTCAGTTGGTGCACCAGTCCTTTTTTGACTGGTTTCGATTTGCCTAGGTAAGAAAAGACACCAGTTGGGGTTGAAGAGAGTATATGTAGGAAGATGACAAGCTGCAGTTTACCTCACTCAGAATGACGTCATGCAAGTCGGGCCACAAGACATGTACAACAGTTCCCGTAGCTTAGGAGCCAAGCACATTATTTTAATAGCCTTGCATCATAGTTTGGCAGTTGTGCACTCTCGATTGCCTTCGGAAACTGCGTGTATTAGTGCTGTTTATGCATAACGTATTTGTTCGTGTTTTCCTTCCCTCGATGTGATAATCAGTGTTCTTTGATGCTCGTTATTCGCTTGTTTCAATCAGTCTAATTTATTTTTTACACTGTCGCTCTGTTATTTCTCCCTCCGTGTGTGCTTGTTATCATTTGGTTTGCGACGAAAAGTCAAGTTATTTCGGTTATAAGTCTCTTCATTTTCTGCCCTTCCAGAATGAGGTAGCCGATAACGGTCTGCCCTGGACTGCCAGTCGCTACTCACCCAATGGGCAGCGGATGTGGTCGAGACGGTGAGTAAAACCACTGTGATGTAATTATACCTTAGTCTGCACTCCCGGGCACGTATTCAGCGGTAATTTAGAGCCACGAAACACAAATGGGAGGATGCAGTAATCCTTAACGATGCGCACGTTAGCAGTTTTGTTCCTTTGAGCGGCAATGATCAAGTGTGTTAAGCGCTTGTTGTCTGAAATGGCTATTCGCTGTAATCGGGCTCTACGATTCCTGATCTGCTGAGACCTTTTGTGACTGTCACTTTAAGATTTAGATTCAGGTTGCCGGTCCCATCGATTTACTGCGTAATGGGACGTGACGGCGTTTGGAGAAGCTTCATCCATTACACTCATAAGACGAAGGCTTAAACAGCCGGGCAGAATTTTGAGAAGAAAGGCGGTCGCAATGGGTGTAGCGAATGGAGTTTGTAAAGAGCTGGAAATCCATGCTTTCTATACTGATCGCAACTACTGACCTAAATTGAATTGGCGTGTTTGCATGTATCGGTGCATATGTATCGGAATGGTGATGGATGCTGTGACCACTTTACCAGATTGGATCATAATAGCATCATGGACAGCACGTAAAATTGAGACAAAATTACGAAAAACTGTTGAAATAGAAGAGGAACATGGAACCCAAGAACTGCTCACAAAACCATATCGCTCGCTCGACAATGGCTTGATCGAAATTTATCGTGTGCAGCTTTCAGATAAAATTTATCGCGAGCATGAGTTTTTGTTTTTGTCATGGATCTCGTCTCAACCATCTCTGCTTTTTGAACGAATATGCTCAACAGTCCAAAGCCGGAACGGCATGGGAAAAATGTGTTTTTTAAACGGAAGAAGGCTCATATTTTCATCCATTTCAAGCCCAGTTCTTGACAGGCCTGGAGGGGTCTGTTTGTGTGCTCCTTTTATTTACTTATGGAGGTTAACCATCAACGGCTAGATTCTTGTAGGCGTAAGGCCTTATAAGACACCTACTCAACAAGAATCGAGTAGTAAGGGGACTTTAATGTGCTTTTTAAGCATCCCATTCGTGTTCTGTACTCCTGAATTGTCCACTGTTAATAACGCGAAGTGGAGTTCGGTATCGATGGTTTAGGCTGCGGGGTATTCCGGAGATCCGCTTGATTCATTCCCTATCATCGAACCCGTATCAGTCCAAATGCGCTTGCTCTTCCTCGAGGAACTCAGCAAAAGCTTTGTCATTAATTCAGGGAAACTTGGTGCTTCAACTGATTGACACTTACGGAAAATTTGCATATTCGGACACAGGCAATCATGAGAGTGTGGAGCACCCAGGTAAACTCAGACACAAAATGTCAACGCTAGACGGCACGGACACAAAAGCCCCGGATCCTGTCTTCTCCCACCACTGTTTCTCGCGGCCTAAGCAGCTAATGCTCCCCGGCCGTGCGAAAATACAAAAAAACGCTTCGTTCGTTTGCAAAATCGAATGCTTAATCTTATCTGCTGACGATAACCGGACAATCTGGTCCATAGGCAGGAAAGTCTCCCGCAACTTTTGTTCTTCCATTTTTAATTTCACTGGTGATCTTTTTTTGAATCACACGAGAATGCTGAGGTTTCCTATTCCGGAAGCACCCCGCTCACCCGTCCACTTTCTTTCTTCTCATGTCCCTATTTTTCACGTCATATAAGCGCTTAGGATACCTGCAAGATTCTTTGTTCTCCAATCCTTTGCAAGCTACCTGGACCGAATTGCGTACCTTCCGTCGTTCCTAAATTCTGCGTTCTGAGTTGGCCCTTCTCTTACGTCACCTTTCCTGTCTTTACGCCCAATATTCTGCTTTTCTGTCTCCTTGGAAGCACGTCATACCTTTTCCTATTTCGAAACGCAGTCATCTTTCTGGTCTGAATAACTATAGTTCAATTCCCTTTGCACTTATCCTTAGGGCTTAGTAATCGAGGTATGTAGGTACAGTATGTGTTTTGCACTTTCAAAACGCAAGGTACTTCTTCAAGACTGGCAGGAACCTGTGCCTGCACACACCCTTTGTGATGATCGGTTAGAAGTAGTCAATAGCTTCAAGTACCTCAGGAGCCTGATCACACCTGGCGGTGTTGGGGAGGAGGTCACATCACGAATTGCGAAGACCAGAAGAGCTTTCGCGAACCTGCGACACCATGACATCCGGCGTTCTCTCAAGGGGAAGACATACAATGCTAAAATTCGTAGTGTTCTTTTTTTCGGTTGCGAGACTTGGCCTGTCCGCGTTGAGGATGCTCGTCGACTTTTTGTGTTCGACCACCGATGTCTCTGCAGCATTACTCGTGCCTGGTGGGAGCATGGGGTGAGCAACGACGAGATACGTCGTCGTGTGTTGGTTACAGACAGTCGTCCTCTGATTGAGATAATTACTCTACGTCGCCTTCAGGGGTTTAGACATGTGTTACGTACACCTGCCCATCTCCTACCTTTTCGTGCTCTTTTCACACGTGCTGGGCAAGACTGAAAGAACCGACGTGGCGGCCAGGCTATGACTTGGCATGGAGGCATAAAGACGTTAGCCTCAGCCCTGGCGTCCGTTGGTGATTCCCACCTTCCTGGTTGGGATCCAAGCGATGAGGATTGTTGTTGGTTAAAGACGCTGAAAGATATGGATCAGAACCGAAGTGAGTGGCGCGAATGCTGTGGCCTGTCTGTAGAACTCATTCCCCTTAAAAATAATTCAACAAGAACCAGAAAATCACAAAATGTATGCACTGAAAGCTAAGAGCAGTTTCTTCTTCTTCCGCAGTTCCATTTAGATGTTGTTGCTTTGGCACCGTGATTGTTTTCAAGCATTATATACATATACATATATATATATATAATGTAAGTAACTTTTCAACTGAGACAAGTGGTCCGTTACGCTCCCCCAATTAGGTCACGTGTGCCGAAAGTCTGTTGGTTATCTCCCAAATGGCCGACTACATCAGTTTTTCGTCCAGAAAACTATTTGGTAGACTAATTTGGTCGACTTTTCTTTTCCCACCATCCGCATACGATTAGGTTGTTTGTACCGTTGGGAATAATTTCACCCAAATACCTGTGAATCTTTTGATATTCTCAACAAACGGATTTTCCAGTGGTTTTACGAGATTTTACCAGTAATGCCAAATTTTCGAATCTGACCATCGAATATTTTGCATCAGCTGGCAGCCATTTGCTATTCCTGAGCTCTCCACATTTGAACTATTGGCAAAAGAGATGATCTTACAGATTTCCGAGCCATTGTTCCCAGTATTTTTCGGGAAATCAGTTTGCTTTACTGATTAATTATATGCGTTTAAACTGTAGTATATTTCGAGGAAGATCACGGTTAATATAAGACTATTGAATAGGGAAGTAACCGACAAGGGGAAGACATAAACACACATTGAACACATCCAGTTCAGTTTTCACTATCATTAAATCTGTGCCGATGTACCCTGGTTTTGGTTGCCATCTCACAACATGTTTACTCACAGGCGAAATAGAATTATATTGAAAGATTTGCTCAAGGTGATAATTTGGAAAACTATATTGACGAAGAGTTCAAGGAAGCCCTTGGTTGCGACGTTGAGCCATATCGCCTAACGTGTCCGACCATCGCATGGAGTGGTCTCGCGGACCCCAGCCTACTACATAGCTGGGCCTACGCGAGCCATGTCGTCGACTGATCAAGCATTTCGAGCTGTCTTCTAATTACTGCCTGCCTCGGACAACATCGCGTATCGACGTAAAACATATCCCAGCGACATTAATTGAATAGATTTACTGCTCTTTCCAAAGATTGAACTCCATGACCCATCTGTTATCGGCGCGCATGTTTCTGAGCTGTATAGCTGGAGATATTTTATTGTTGCTGTGTATACCCGGCCTTTTATCAATAACTGAATGTCACGCTGATGCCACGGATGTTTCAGATTGGTGGATGTCTATTGAGTTTTCTGTGTCCCAGACGTCACCTTACTCAATGTACGACAACTTAATGAAAATGAACTACTGTAATGGCAAAGCGTGTAGATTTTATGCAGTTTTTCTCCCACAACACCTAGGTTCGATTTAGGACCCACCCATTCCTGCGGCGTCATTTTGTCGTAAAATTGTAAAACACATCACGAGTGTAACCGCATTGTCTTTCTGGCGATCTTCCATCGTCCAGTCATCGTAAAGTTGTGCTGTTGACCATGCCGATTAGTTTAGGACATTTTTGAAAGGTTTATTTAAATAATACCTCTATTCATGCATTTATCTGATGGTTGGTAAAACATAGCTGATAATCTTTTCGATATTTTCGCATGAATGTTAACTTCGCTGTTGCCAGTGGTAGTTCGCTTTCGCAGCACTTTAAAGTTATTTGCCCTGGTGATCCGTCATCGTCGTACGTTAGTCGATTCGATACCTTTTGGGTTACCTGTTTCCAATTATTCGCGTCCACAGTGCACATTAGGTTTTAGTTCTACTATTCTCGTTTATTATTATCGAACTTGGAAATAAGCAACCAATACTAAACCAGGCTTTATTCCTGTCCAAAAATTACTTCAAGAATAGGTAATAAGTATTCACGTACTGTATTTTGTACCGCAAATGTAAAAAATATTTTTTATGTATCTAACGGATCACATGACTCCTACTTGACTTCTTCCCCTGTCGCTTTCTTTTATTTCAGATATTTGCCAGCAACAGACGAACCTCTTCCCCTCGACTGGGTAACCATTAGTGACAGCTTTTGGACCGTTCTCATAACGAACCATTCCCATATTGCCACGGATGCTATGCTGCATCCACATGCGAGGTTTGATAATGGACAGTTAAATTTAGTCCTAATTTATTCCCATGTGAAATGGTAAGTCACAGTCATACCATGGACACCCGAGTGTACCTCTTCCTAATTTAGCTCAGTTTTACGGCCATTTGAATTGGCTTTGGTTGCAACCTCGTGCCACTGTCCACTCAGGTGCGAAGTGTAATGTTTCCACCAAACCTATGAGCATTGCGTATATCGTTGTATATACATAAGTATACTGTGAGATGTACGTTATCCTGGCATGCATACGAATCACTGAAGGCAATTTTTTTACCAACTCCTGTATTCTCTTTAAATATACATATATATATATATAATGTTTTTGTTGTGCCTGTAAACGTATGTAACCAGTTGTGAACACTAAACACAGCTATCAACGTTTGGTTTACAACCACATACCTACGGAAGGCAAAAAAATATTTTCGAGATCTTTTGATCCTTGTGCCTTCCGATGGTGAAATTTCAGTCGTCGTTCGCGGTGATATCATCGGTGGCACGCTTGATCACTATTCATTCATCCCAATCATACGGCCGTAACACTGGGTCCACTCATTTTCAGTTTCTTTGTACACAGTTTACTTCCGTTTTTACAACTAACAGATCTCAAATAAAACGCTCTAGTTTTGGTTGGCATCGTGTAACATCGAAGAATGATGGGCGAAAAATCGAAGGATCATAAGAAAGAAGGGCTATTTAGAAACAGTAACAATTCGGGTACATAGACCTCACTGACTGCGGCATTAAGCCATATCGCCTAACGTATCCAGCTATCGCGTTGGGCTACCTCGTGCATCCAAAACCAGTAATCCAACACGACAGTCCCCTGGATAAGATTTTTATGCCTTTTCTCCATGTCATGGGCTCACCAAGTTCACCTACCTTCCAACCATTACCAGTCTCGAAGAACAGTATATACCGAATGAGCCGATCTGCGAAAATGCGCTACGCAAATCCCAACCATCTTTATCTGTTCAGATTCAGCGCTTTTCAGTTGGCCGGGTTCTCTAACCCAACGCTCCTTGTCCAACCTCAACGTTGGTAATGAAATTCTCTCATCTTACTTCACTAATAGGACGAAGACATCAGTGTTCAAAAACAGACAGCATCCGCATATCTTCTGCACTTAGCGGTCATGTTTCCGAGTTGTATAACAGAAAAGGTCCTACTGCTGAAGGGAAAGCTCGACCTTTGATCGATAAGCTAATCTGGCACCTAGGATATCTCGGATTTTCAAATGCCACTTGAGGTTTCTGAATGTACAAAGATACTTCGTCATTTATAAAACCATTGCATGATAAACGGCCCTGTCAAAATTAGAGCACGACCATGTGGTCATATCTCACAACATAACCGAAGAGCACATCAGTGGCTAGGATATTTACCAGAATTCGCGAATGTGAATGTCACACGTACATAGATTTCCCTTACAAACAGATCCTAAACGTTTCTTAATCAAGTAATGCTCTGATCTTACATACTGCGGAAGACTGACGATTGTCATTAACGTAATAATAATAAGCCGAGGTCAGTGAACTCTACATCTGTGGATGTCTGATTTCGTGAAACTAGTCACGTCTTTCAAACGGCTTTTCATCAGGATACTTGGGGTCATATTTATTGACCCGAACGGATGACATGTCAATGATTTCGTGAAAATGTCCTCGGTATATTGCAACATCTCTCGGTAAGAAAATGTGTAACTCCATGTGAGCTCTGTGCGTTCTTGCAGAGCTAGTGGTATACCTACTGACAACTATGAGTTCCAACTCACCGGTTCCAATCATTGAGTGCTTTTTCAAACCCACTTTAGATAATGTTGTTAACATTTTAACACCATTACGACACGCTGTGAGAAAGTTGTCGGTGATTCCCGTTATGTTCACCAAATGTACAGACACTTTAACACAAAGAAGCCACACAATCACGCTCTCCAGTTTCATCTTGTTTGTCCAGGGAACCGTACACTTTACTGAATTTGCTTATGGTATACGACCGAGCGTCATTTCAAGGATAAATTTTGATGTGATTGATAAACATGGAATACCGAGAATAATTGCGGTGTGATGTGAGTTTTCGGAAGAAACGGTCATATTTCTCTGTTTGTTGATTCCGTGAGTATGTAAGGGTTTATTGATCACCAACAGTTTAGCAGCAATAATTGAAATGCTTTTGACCTTATCACGGATAGCTTTTCTCAGGATTGGTTTAGCCGGTGAGTGAAACTGAGGAAACCGCCTAAACCATTTTGTTGGTAGACAGAGTAACGTCGCATTTTTCTGTCTCTCTGCATTCATATACTTGTGTGAAGTTGCAGACTGCAAGTATAATTGCTGGGCATCTGTTCTTATTAGATATACTGGTGGTTTTCCGGTCATTTGAGGTAAACAGAATGATACGAATCTCTCGGTACTTGTCCTTTAGTGTCGTCACTGTTGTCCACAAACTTGACAACTCTGTCCCATCGATTCGATCAAGAAACGTTTAGGATCTGTTTGTAAGGGAAATCTATGTACGTGTGACATTCACATTCGCGAATTCTGGTAAATATCCTAGCCACTGATGTGCTCTTCGGTTATGTTGTGAGATATGACCACATGGTCGTGCTCTAATTTTGACAGGGCCGTTTATCATGCAATGGTTTTATAAATGACGAAGTATCTTTGTACATTCAGAAACCTCAAGTGGCATTTGAAAATCCGAGATATCCTAGGTGCCAGATTAGCTTATCGATCAAAGGTCGAGCTTTCCCTTCAGCAGTAGGACCTTTTCTGTTATACAACTCGGAAACATGACCGCTAAGTGCAGAAGATATGCGGATGCTGTCTGTTTTTGAACACTGATGTCTTCGTCCTATTAGTGAAGTAAGATGAGAGAATTTCATTACCAATGTTGAGGTTGGACAAGGAGCGTTGGGTTAGAGAACCCGGCCAACTGAAAAGCGCTGAATCTGAACAGATAAAGATGGTTGGGATTTGCGTAGCGCATTTTCGCAGATCGGCTCATTCGGTATATACTGTTCTTCGAGACTGGTAATGGTTGGAAGGTAGGTGAACTTGGTGAGCCCATGACATGGAGAAAAGGCATAAAAATCTTATCCAGGGGACTGTCGTGTTGGATTACTGGTTTTGGATGCACGAGGTAGCCCAACGCGATAGCTGGATACGTTAGGCGATATGGCTTAATGCCGCAGTCAGTGAGGTCTATAAACCCGAATTGTTACTGTTTCTAAATAGCCCTTCTTTCTTACGATCCTTCGATTTTTCGCCCATCATTCTTCGATGCTACACCATGGCAAACGAAACCTTATTATAGTCATCCGAGTTTATTTTTTGGCTTGAAGCGAAGTTCTGCATGTGCTTCCTCGTTTCGATATTTGGAACTTTGAAATTTAGCCAGATTGCATGTTTTGAAAGTGCACCGCTCCGAACAGTGTCTGTAGCTAAATGTTTACAGGTTATTTTTATATTTGCGCAGTGGATCCCTAGTGTTTTTCGTTTTAAGCATCACTTTTCCTTCACTTCAAGCCAGCTGTCGCTGTTTATTCCATTTGTCTTTCTTATTGACTCCGTTGCGTGGATTGCTGCTGCGTTCTTCTTGTGTTGCACGTTCGTTTCTCAGCTCCTGCTTTTTTAATTCCTTTGGAGTATTGCTGTGTGAATGCTTTGCATTTCTCTTTTGATTTTGGCAATATCTCTACGCTGTTTTTTAATGACGCACTGCGGATTGGCTTAATTAATTTTCCATTGTCCATCCGGCTGAATGAACTCTGTGTAAATTCTGCTTTTGAACTAAATGATTTTACGGCGTCATAATTATCCGTCTTATGCAATAATAAAAGGAATTTGAATGTTCAACTTCCGGAAGAGATGAACGGTACCGTCTATTGCCTTGTTCATCGAGTATGGTACTCGATATAAGCCAGTATGTACCGTTCTCATATGCTGTTAGAACTCGTTTTCAGCAACCAGCATGTCTCCTTTCATTTCGGCAAAGTATTTATATCTTCCAATAGTAGGATCACGGTAATCACGGAAGAAGCATATTAATCAGTGGCGAACATATGATGAACAATCTGTACGGCGTTGCTGGCTGTTTTTAAAATGGAAATTCTACTTGACATCGTTTGTCGTTCTCCGATTCACTTACCTAATTCGTGAGCGATTGTTTCTGGATTCATTTTTATGGCGCATTTTCTTCATCCGCTGTGTTGTAGGTACTCCACTGAAGGCTGCATTACTTAAGCTGGAGACTCGAAATACTGTTGGTCGTGCGCTCTGTATATGTGCCAACTTGTGGGTGAAAGAGGAAATGATTCTTCCATGATCCTTTCACTGCCTTTTGCTGTCATTATTTTATCACCGTTGGTGCACCCCAGGTCACATGTTCCCTACACAAGCGCCCAAACCTGTGATTGCGTTCGGGATTACGGAACTAATAGGTTGTTCAGTTGATTCATCTCTTAGTCGCCACGGCTGTTTTACTTTTGATCACAGTGAACTGTCGATTGTCCAAACATCTTCCTTCTTTTTCGCTAACTAGCGTCGTGAATGCGGCCCACCGTGAAGTTGGTCAGAAGGCGCTAATGGATTGGAAAATTTATGAAGCAACGGGCGTGTTTCACCGTCACCCATTCAATCTTGTACTAGGGAGCTCGTGCTAACTGATCGATAGGTCCATTTGAAGTGGCGGACAATCAGTGGGCATAATAAAGTGGACAATTGAAGTTGAAATGGTGTAGTTCTGCGCACTTAGAATCTACCGGCCGAATAAACCCGTTTGATTAGGAGCAAGGTTTCTTTTCGCAAACGGAGTGTTCTTCCCTTGCATCGTTCTTATCAACCCTAGGCTTGTTGCGTTGTTATTTTGGTTCCACATGAGTACATTATGTCAGCTATTGAAGTGACGTTTAAATAAAGTATTCCTTTTAATTAGTATTTTCCTTGTTTAATTTATTCTCAATGTCAAAGAAGAAACTTGGACGCTGGTCATGGTTACCCAAAAAATAAAGTGGACTCTTCACATTTGCTCGACTGCTTTTTACCCTATGTCCATTTTTGTGAAGTTTTTCACATCATCTCAGTAAAGTGATGCTCAGTAACCAGGTAGTTGCGTTTGCTTGATTCTACTGTACCATGTGGGTCAACTATTCTCTTCAGTAATGGACAAAGTGTGTATAACCCAGGTGTTTTTCTTTGCATCCCAGATTTTCCCGATCTCTTTCTAAGACACAGTACCGGTAGTCTGTGATTTCCTTGGAATTCAGCCTACTGCTCTTTTTTTCATCTGGCCGCCCTTACAGCTCTGATTTATTTGGATTATCTCAGCACTTGGCGACAGGTGATGGTATGCGGGATACGTCTTACTGGAAAATCATCCCGGTGCTTGCTGTAAGGGTCGAACCAGAAGTCGTGTCCACATACACCATGCTAGATGGCGAAGTTGTACAATCTGGGCCATTCCAAGTTGAGGTCGTTCCTCGCCAGTTTTCTGTGATCACTTGTCCCGTGATTCACAACAATGTCAATAACTGTCCTCCTGAGTCAAATACGGTCTCCAGTTGTTGAGCTGTGCCTCTGAGCACTTCAGGTTTTAATCTTTCCATATTTTCCGTTTCTTCTGGAAAGTGATCTATTGTTTTTCCTTGTGCTTTATTCCTGTTGCCATGTCAGAGACATTTTGTCTTTTACCTTATTCAACTCGGCTGCGAAGTGTAATTTTGTTTTATTCTTTTTACCTCTATTTTCTTAAAATTCTGTTTGGAATATTTTGTACACTCTTCTTAGAGTGTTGCCAACTTCACAATTTGTTTTTGCTTATTTCTGTTGTTAATCAAGCTTTGGTTGCAGCTGTCGGGTGATGCAAATCTTTGTGCAGGAATTCACAAGAAATGGTTTCAATAATGAATGTTAGTTCTTATGGTATTCGCGGTTCCATGAACAGTGTCAGCGCCAAGAGTGGGAGCCGGTACCCAGTTTTATTGAATTCCTCCATAGCCATGGTTTTAGTGGAATGCGGCTTGTACACACCGGTAGTCACAAGGTAGCTCCCATCCTGCGAACTATAGGTTCAGCTGCTGGCTTTTGCCTTCCATCATTTGTAGAGTTTAGTCACGACCAACCGAATCTTGCTTGACCAACTTGCCTTCATAAGTTCGCATATTGTTTTCTTCAACTGTACTAATACTTTATAAATGCTTTTAAAGACAGCGTTTCAAAACAAAGTTGGCTATGATGACAAGAGTGGGATTCTGATCACACCCGTTTATAATAAACAAATATCTCACACTTCTGTGTGCATTATTTAGATAGGCGCACGTCACTTATGCCGGCGTAGACCACGTGACCATATGCGCTTTTGTGGCATCCGATTGGGACATACATGTGAGCCAGTTTAATGAATACCCCGAGTACGAGTCGCAACGCGGACTGTGCTGGGGTTCTGGAATATATGTCCGTGATATTCAAGTTGAAAGTAATGTGATGTGTGAACAACAGTTTAATGTGATCGCTGATGCTCCAGTGAATGGGTTAGTGTCTGTTATCTTTCCTGGGTGGCTTTAAGTGTTTGAAGCAATGGTGCCGTTAAGAACTACGTTATTCATTTTTCCTCATCAAACTTCTTTACTCATCCTGTTCGTTATCTTGCTTCTTATCAGCGCGATCGTGGTTATTCACATCTACCTATCCTAGAGTGCCTACGTAAGCCATGTTGCGAAAGGCAATCTGTTCCTCCTCCACAATTGGCTTTGATCACTGATATCTTTCGTTACGCATTTCTGGCTAGGAGCGGTCGAACTACGGAAGGGAAGAGCATTTATATCAAATGGAGTAAGTATAAAAATACTTCTTGAGAACACCTACTGGGCTGTCAGTAGAATGTCCACGAATGTGTCACTTTAGACACGCATTAGAAGATCGTCCATTCCAGGTGTTCACAAACCGCCGGTATACGCGTTCCAATCAGCCTCCGACCGCTACTGGCTACGCGAACTTCGCCTGTTAGACTTTGTTTCACAGATCACTGTGGACATACTACGTGTCTGGGGCAGACAGCCGTGTCACTAATACACTTTTCCGTACGCACCAGATTAGTTTGTCAACGACACCGAACATCGACCCGATGGCACAGATCCAGACGATGTATCCTGACATCGACGAACTTCCACAGGATAGCGCCTTAAACGAAGTACAATTGTTGCGAAGGTGTCGCAAGATCATCCAAGGCCGGTGGGGCCACCAGCTCGCTGCTGTCCAGCATTTTTTGAATTACGCATCCTTATCCTCTCGGGTAGTGTAGCGGAACATGGATTTGTTCCTCCGGGTCACTATTTTGGTCGAACGTTGACCGCCATTTGCGCGTTAATCACGCACGCTCCTGTTGAAAGTATATTCAACCGCCCACGACTTTCGACTGGCTTCTAGTTGTATCGGTCGAGTGTTCGGGATGCCAGTACTGCAATCGTACCGAGCCGAGTAAGAGTGACGCACAAGTGGTTAAAACGGTTAAGGACAAGAAAATGTAATGCGAGATTCGCGTTAGGACAATCGGTTCTACAGTGTGACTGCTTTGTCGAAGCTAGTGACCGAACGCTTTGTGTCGTTCAGCGTTAAGCGCAACGTGCGCTAGTGTTCTATACCTTGCTTCCAATACCAAATGGTAAAGGTCCATGGGCATGCCAAGCCCCACTGGCTAACTTCCCGGAGCATGAAGCACGTCTTCACCAAGTGCATGTTAATCTCGTAGAGCCTCTTCCGCTGTCTAATGGCTACATCTAAGTAGTTGTACAGATCGCTTCGCTCACTGATCATAGGCTATGCCTATCCCCTGTTCTACGTCAGAAGAGGTGACGAAGGCCTTTTTGACCGGTTGCGTGAGTGTATTTGGTTGCGTCGCAGTAATAACATCGACCTTGGCTCCGATTTCGACGGGGTTTCTCAAATTTGATTCGAACACTGGGCTGTAGACATATTAGAACAACTGCCTGTCACCCGCAAGCTGACAGTATGATTAAAATACTTTACCGGCAACTAAGAGCTGTTCTGCCACATGCGGCCAGTCAGCTTTGAAGCGGGATACGGCCGTTAGCTCTTTTAAACTGGAAATGCTCACGACACTAAACGAACTTGTGCATGTTTGTACACTTCGCCTCCCAAGAGCGTTGGTGGCCACATTGAGGCCCGCACACTTCAGTTATCTTGACTATGCAAAACGTCTCGCGAAGCAAATACGAATCTCCGTGGCAGTCCATAAGGGATCAACTATCTTCGGGCTGTACTCCAACGCGCGTTTTCGTCCGCGTTGAAGGCGTTCGCCCAACATTGTAACCACAGTACGCCTGCCTGTTTCACGTGGTAAAACGCGGTTCTAAAATTCTCATTTTGGATGCTGCTGGCCGGCACGACGCAGTGTCTATCGGTCGTGTCAAACCTACCACTGTGGAATGTAGTTAGACCGACCTACTTCTACCATCTCATGAGTCTCATCACCCCGGTCGAGTCCAGCCGCTACTAGCGCTGCTCGTGACGACTTCTGGTGATAAAAGGGACACAGCATCATCAATCGCACCGGGGGTACCTTTGCAGCCGCAAGACAAAGTAACCCGTTGGTATTTTGATCTGTTTACTTCTCTCACATGCGATAGTTGGATTCTGTTCCGTTTATAAATGCGTAACTGTATCTAACAGAATGGCACGTGTTTGTCACGAGTATTTATGCGCTGAACGACATGTTGCCTCCATGTTGCACCGACAAAAGCAGCACTGAACGCTTTCTGGGTGTACTTTACTAAGTCAAACTTCCACTGGTGCTCATAAGCCCGGTTTCCAGAGGTTTTATGCCTTGTTCTCTCTCAGAGGGGATCCTAGGATTGAGGCGGCTGAATTGAATTTGGCACAGTTCCCGAAGTCGACGTCATTCACACATTGGAGGACAGAATCAGGGATCAAACATTCCTTATCAGCCCATTTCATAAATATTCCTGACGAATAAGAATCCCGTGGGCGTGGGGCGCGGTCGGAAACACGAGCAGCAAAATTCTCACGGTCCCAAATACCAACACACTGGGCGGCGCTAGGCTAATCTTAGGCTGCGGCATTGTTAAGCATTGGGCTAGGCAAAAAAGGCCGGGACCGCAGTGGATTGTCCAACCGAGAGAGAAACTCCACGTAGTTGCGGTGGAATCTGCGCCGGTGAACCAGGAATCCACTTTTGACGTCCTATTTGGCACTTACCCTAGCGCTTCGCACCTAACCACTGCATTGCCTTACGTAGTTGAATGAAAAAATATTAAGAGGAGCAACTTTGAATTATTGCAAAGGTTCACTGGAAAATGAAGTGAGATATTGCAAAGCAATGGGGAAAGTAAGAGGGTACCAATGAAAGGTAAAGAATAGAAAACAGATTTTTCAATACCAAAAAGAGTTTTTTGGAACTGTGTAAGCAGCAGACTACGAATCATTTCGTGTTTCAGTGCACTAAACGTGCTCATTGCTGGTACAAAGCATGGACGAAGCCCGACGGCGGATGCCGCGATAAGGCTGGAGTCCTCAAACGTCGGCAGCGTCGCGTAATGGGCGGAAACGTTGAGCTGAGATGACAAACAATGGTAATACGACAGCTTTATGGAAGTAGTGAATACCAGGCAGAACGTCAAGCAAGGTGGATATGACACGTATTTGACAACAACAACAACAAACGACGAAAAAAATGCTGAAGGCGGAGGAAGACCGTCAAGATTGTCTCAAACTATTTGGAGGATATGGAGCTCGCAAGAGTAGTGGTTGTATTTACATGCTGATGGCGGTAAGCTGTACTAGGAAGTTTGTCAATTATAAGAAATTTTTTGTAGGAACACGCATTAAATCCACTAGCCACGAATGTCCTCTAGGCTGTCATTTTTGTTGTCGCAGCTTTTGATCTTGGTCAGCAATATGAGTGGAGAATATGAGGCGCACAAGCCATTTCGGAGGCAGTAGTAATCGCGGTTTTATTCAATTGCAGGGACGCGAGTTGAGATATCCAATGCTATAACCCGCGTAGTTTCGGTTGACCGGGCCACAACTCGAGCGCCAGATCTAGCTAACAGGTTTCTATCAGGAATGATGGGATGGCAGATTTGGACTCGCCATTATGTTCCAAGAGCGTCAGGGATCTCATCCAAACGAGTCAACATATAGGAAGAGAAAGTATGGTGGGTACACATGGGTGAGGAAGATTTGTTAAGGAGAGGGAAGCTACACGTAACCATCTTGTGGTCACTCCAAGGGAAGTGTTTAGCATTGAAACCTTAACATTAGGAGTGCTATGCGTAAAAACTAGGTCTAAGATATTATGGGACCCTGTGGGCATTGTCACGTGCTGAGTCCATCCTTCAGCGTGCGTTTCAGAAACAAAGTTGAGTAGGCGGGTGAAGCGGATAAACAGGACCAACAAATTTCAGGGGCATTGAAGTCACCTGCATTTAGATTGCGGCTGGAGGAGAGACCACAGTGATAAAGAAAGGCTTGGGTGAGACGAGAAATATCAGAGCTATTCAAGTTTGATGGTCGATATGCACATCCTACGTGGATTGAAAGCTCGGGTAGTTGTACCGGAAGCCAAATGGTGTCAGGGATAGAGTCAAGCAGTGGGTTATGGAGAAGAGAAGCTGCTTCAAGTAGGCTAAGCAACCACCTCTACGATTTGATCTGTTGGTATGGTAAGGCGTGTAACCCTCCAAAGAAAAAGACGAAGGGGAGCTGTGGTCTTTTAGCTAAGTCTCTGGTACCAAGATAATATCGTAAGAGATTTTGGCTGCTAACAGTCTTAGCTCCCTTACTTTCTGAGTCAGTGATCGGGAATTCAAGAGGAGTAAGGAAAATTCACCGGAACATTTAAGTACACGTGATATCCACGAGGTGGGTTCCGTGGGGGTCAAATAATCAAGGGATACGTTAGAAGTTCGGATAGTGTATAGCTGTGATAAGGGAGTAAATTCAGTAGAGTTCAGTATACTGGCCGGCGAAGGACTGTCTTTGTTAAGGGATTTGAGGGCTGAAGACCAGGGTGACGAAAGAAGCTTGAGAGTTAATGAGCCGGTTGTTAGAAGATGCTAGCGTAGGGAATGTGGGGGCGGAACAGTGTTATGTGTTCAAAGCGAAACTGGCAACCAAGGGTTTAGTGGGGAGGGAGCTATGAAAAATGCCGGAGAAACAGCCGGTTAGAATTTACGCGCAGGAAATTTTGGGGATAGGCTTTACTTTTGGAATTCGCAGGAGTCAGGGGAGCAGTGTTTTTTAGCTGGGGCAACTGGGGTAAGCGCTGGACAAGAGTAGGTTGGGAAAGGCGTCCCATGGTAGGTTGCGGCACAAAGGACGAAATATAACTATCTAAAGTTTGCCAGGTAGCTTGGAGGGCTCCAGGGGTAGATCGTGCAAAATTTTGAGGATACTGGTAGTTGGGGTGAGGATTTGGGCGTGCAGGGTTAGGAAAAGTGTACTAGATTGGCGGATTTGCAACTAAATAGGGTTGACTAGTAAGTGGATAAATGTAAGTAGGATAAGCGGCAGACCCTAAATATGGAGTGGCAGTAGTATCACACTGGAATGTGGCAACTGTTTACCGAAGGAGAGTGGAGGCATGATTACAGTGGGCCAATCAATTCGTGATTGTAGGCGGCGCTCAGTTGGCCCTCGCGATTTTGTGGACCTTCCGATTTGGCAGAGCTCATGCCGGGACGGCTTGCTCGAGTTGAGTGTGTCGAGAGTGCCAGGCAGTCGAGGTGTACACACAGGTTAACCCACTGGATTATCAGGATGGCTAATGAAGTGCGGGGTTTTGTGGTTAGTTGAATAGGTCACTGGTATGCGGGGTGCTATGCTTTTGTTTGACGGAGGGACAAGAAAGTGCTAGAGGGCGTATCTGGGATGGGGTATACGCCAAGCGTATAATATTAGCCTGAGAAGACATCAGTGATACGGCAGTCATCTGCGTGGTTACAGCTTCAGTGCTTTTATCTTGGGGTACTAGATTTGGTAGATTTAGATGATCACGTTTGCGGGGTGTTTGGAAGGGCGAAGGGGACTGAGTTTCATCCGAATATACCGGTACTGGTTGCGACCAACGGACATGGTGTCCAGGGATTACCACTTTCGCATCGGGTATGCTCGAAGGTGGGGTACCACTATCATCAGTAGATTTGTTCTCAGAAAGACTATTAACAAACTTGTGGGACGAAGAGCTTGGACAATAAATTGAGAAACCGACCTTGCAAATTGCATGAAGGTTTAGTTTTTGAGGAGTTTTGAGTGATCAGCCTTGTCTGTCGGTCCCGGTAGTGGTCATCGGGCACGGCGTAACCGATGTGGGGCGATGAAGAATGTCACAGGGAGAAGGTAGGTTATTTGAAACCATGACAATAGGCTCAGGATTTCGCCCATCAAGAGGAGCCTGAGCTGGCAGCGTACTGGTCAGAGGGAGAGCGCCAGGTACGACCGAAGGCATGCCAACTTGGAAAGCTGTGGTAAACATCTGTGACCGTAATATATCTCTCTGAAAGGGAGTTTTATCAGAAAAGATCTTGATATTTTCATAAGGCGTATAGTTGGCAATGTTCACCTTGTTTCCTATAAACTCTTCAGCAGAAAGTTCATCAAGAAATTGAAATAAAGTTAGACAGTTTTTCTTGTGGGATTTTTCCGAATCCGGACAGGAGTGGTGGGTCGTACTACAAGCGTTGGGGTTGGTAGATTGGACCAGTAGCAGTGGTAGGTGGTCGGGTATGTTGAACGTAATACTTTTGTGGGCTTCTCTAGTTGCGGGATCAAAAACGCATCCTGTGACAGCCAGATTGCTGGCGTTAGTATCATTGGAAGGGTCAATTAGGCTGACTAGTGAGGACAACTTCAAAGACAGGTCCCCGACCTGTTGTACCTTGATTTCTAGTACACTTGGTCTTTTGGAGACATCAACAACTTTAGGACCAGAATTACAAAAAATATTAATACGCGAATCTGAGCACGTTTTGGCGGGAATCACGGGATGTAAAGGTTCTCTGAGTACCACGGCGCGGCGCTGATGTTGCTTCTTTTCCGTTGGTGAAGGCATCGTAAGAGGTTTTAGAAAGTCATGGACGCCTGAAATGGCCATGAGATGGCATAAGCGTTTAGTAACAGGCAATGCAATGATGTCAAGAAGTGCGGGAAAACAATATATTTTACACAAAAGCTCAGTAAGTCTATCTGCATGAGATCATTTCTTTCATATTCCCATAACTCCATAACTCCTTTAATTCTTTGATTAATGTTCATTTCTGATTTCCTTTTGTCTTCCTTAATTTTTCACCTTGAAAAGCAAAAATGCAGTTTGCTGAATTCAGCTTTGAAAACAAAGTTCCATATGCAGCAAAAATACTGATGTGGCAGCTAGTTGTGCAGCATCATCGAACGAAATAGCCATGGACGTATTTTTAATGCTGTGAAACTTTCCGTCATAGCTCCCTTCAGTTATCAGGCATCAAACAACTGCTACGAGATACGTCGTTCACCATTGAAATCAATTCAGTTCATTTGAAATTTATTTAAAATGGTCTGGACCATTGTCATAACCCTGTCCACCCACTAACAACCCCTGCATGAGTAATGGAGAAAGAATAAAAAATTGATCAGTGGATTATCGCATGGGAGTTCAGTACATTTCCACTCATGCTTCATTCTCGAGACTGCTCGCTGTCCACCTGCTTCGACCATATGGGACCGTTTTCTATGGTTTGCTATCTTATGTATTGTCCTATTAGTGCTACATTAGCAACATTACATACGCAACAAATTTTTCGCATCCATTTGTTGGATCGGGTCCTATCTGTTCTGTCCACTGGGAAGGCTTTATCAACTGCGTTATCGGAATCCGACAGAAAAACGTCCGGATTCTCCTACTGAGGGTCTTCTACTTTGGTGAGTTCCACTGATAGGGTATCTGAGTTCGTTTGGAAGTTGTGGTTGGGGTCACCCCTTGTCCACATCGAGTCTGCTGCGATGGCTCTGCTTTAAGACTCGTTGCCGAAAAGCCGGCGGCACGTGACTGTGGTGGGGCCAACTTCTCATTGTGCAGTCGCCCAGGTGCGCTTGGAAGCGAATCGGCAGAGAGGTATCCCACTTCTCAACCCGTCCATAAGCGCCTTGCATTTGAAGACAGATTGCATGTCCAGACAATTGTTCGTATCGCACTAAAATCTCGACCGCAAGCAGTTTCTATTCCAGCCCACTTTCGCGTTCCCACAGCCTCACCTGGTCCTAGCAGTCGGCAAAGGAAACCGGTTTGCCCTCGCTAGTATCACATTTTGCTCGGCTCCTGCCCTCAGAAATGTTTTCAACCGTGTTCCTTCGCGGGGGGAAATGCCACAGCTAGAGGGTAAATGCCGCTGTGCTCACCGGCGAACGATCCCAGGTTGGCCGTCTATTTTATATATACGACCGCAAGAAAGATAGGGATCCGGTTGATACCTAAGCCAAAGATTTTCTACAGGTCACGCCAAGTCGCGAGCAGCGCTGCTTTGGCTGTCGGCTGCGAATGACACGTCTGTTCCTACTTACGACAATGAGTTGCTGGAGGTTAACTTGGGATCGCGACGATGGCATCTGCAGACGTTCCTACTTGCTGTCGTTCCCATACGTGTACTGGGAATCGAGGTTTGTAACAGCACAAATTACTCGTTGATTCGCACATGCTACAGTTGATTAACCTCTTGTGGGACATTAAACTTATGGGTTTCGGATCCCATACAGATGCATACCGAATCAGCCGACTGTCGATCAGTGTGTATCAAATTCTTCTTACTTACTAAACCGTTCGAAGTTTCAGATCCGGTGGCTGATGGTGTGGGGCACCAAATAGTCATAACGGACCACCAGCCAGACCACGCTGACCGGAAGCGGACAGAATGTCATTCGCAGAAAGCGAGTTCGACATTTCACTCACTAATGGCATCGCTGGTCCTTCTCACCGTCCCCAGACTCCGCCGCAATGCCTGGTTTCCAGTACCGATGGCGGCCATGTGGCCAGCAGGTGCAATGGACGCAGTTACCAGGCTCGATCATTATCCTTTACCTAAATACGCAAAGTCAGTGTCATTTCACGGCACTACTGTATTTTATAGAATCGATTTGCTATGACCGTAACACCAAGTGCCAATCGCCAGTGACGAAAAACCATTGTCACGACAAGTTTCGCTCTGTCTGAGTTTTTGCTATGCCTTTTGGATTGTGCAATGCTGCGCAGACATTCCAGGGGTCTACCCATAACAACACAAGAGATTTAGATTTCCTTCATATTTACATCGATGGTTTACTAATAACGTCGCTGAAGGTAGGTGAACATGCACAAAAACTGGCTCTAATATTCCATGATCGGTCCGACGATTGAATGGCAGTCAGTTCTGGCAAGTTTGAACTCGGATAAACGAAACGGACGTTCCTGGACTATGAGACGATTCGATAGGGCGATTAACCTGACAAGTTTGAAGCACGCGCTATTTTTCATTGTGCAGCGCCGCCCGCAATCAAGGAGCTTAAATCACCTCTGAGGTTAGTAAACTTCCGCCTTTTTTATTCCCGAAGGGGCTGAGCGTCTGCTTCCGACCTACTTCACGGTAGTCCACGTGAGATATCACTTACGAGTGCCGCACGTGCGGAGTCTTCAGGGAGCCCGATGCACCCAAACCCGTCTGCCACGCAGGCTTTGGATGCCTGGGGTCATTTTGTCTATCATTCCCGAAGCAGTTTGTGTCCCACTTCTGGGAACTAGCGGGCTTTTCTTCTCGACGCGTTGGTCTCACGGGAATGCGATACACTACGTTTAGTGACGGACTTCTGGCAGCAGGCGGCGCTATCAAAACTTTTCGCTATGCTACCGAAAGCAGTCAATTCGTCCATTTCACTGACCACAAATAACCAATATGGGCAATGCACACTAAATCAGGCGGCTGCTGTCCACGAAAACTCAGGCAATTAAACCATATCTATCAGTTCGCGACGGATCCTCGTTACATATTAGGTGAGATGGACTGTGGAGCAAATGCAACGTCACGAACACAAATTAGTGCGGTTACATGTCCCCTCATAGACCTTCCCACCGTGGCAGTATGTGTGGCACGGAATAGTTCCCGCCTACCGTTGCCACATTCGTCACCGCGCAAACGTCGTTAGGTTCCCCTGGCTACGAATACTGGCACTATATTCTTCGGCAAAGCTGCTGGTCCATCTCGACCAGCTGTGCCCCTATTTATCTACATTCCTCTTTTGATATATTAATTGGACATTCGTATCCAGGTACCGCAGCTCATCTCTGATTAGTCGCTGTACAGTATGTTTGGCCGCCCATGAGCAAAGAACTTCTTATGTGGACCAAACAATGGTTACAGTGGCAACGGTCTAAAGTTCACAGGCCTAGCCCATCGGTACCTTCTCCACACATGGTTTCCACTTCGATGGAGTTTTTATTGGTATTGTTGGTCCTTTGACGCCATCACACGGGTAAATCTACCCGTCAACGCACACCGATAGTTACACAAGGCGGCCCGAAGCTACTCCCGTCTTAACTGTCACGGACGATATGGGTACTCGACATTTCATAAAATGGTGAATAGCTCTGTATGGCTGTCCCCCTAGCGTCACGGCTGACAGGGGGAAACAGAGGTCGGTCTACTTTTCCATTTCCAGTTTTCTGGGTAACGAGCGGATCTGCCCGACCGCTTACCATCAGTCATCCAACGGTTTAATCAGACTTTTACCTCGCTAAATACAGGCTGCTCCCAATTCTAACGAGATCTTCAGTCGTGGCTCGAGGTTGCTCGATGAAATGCGACATCTAGATTTGGGAATGTCACTTTTCTCGACGCAAAGCTTTAGCAACCCGTTTATTCCCCAGGAAGTGTTTGAAAGTAAATCATACGCTATTTTCTACTAAGTAGAATCTGACGTGATGGTTTTGAAAGGGTAGAAAATGTTTACATCAATAGCATAGAGGAACGGGGTTACACGTCGGACTATAAAGAACAGATTTTTTACTTACAGAGAAAACTTTCGCGTACCAGAACGATTACCTGAACCAATCTCTTGAACTTGGGCTGGGATTTCTTGTTGTTGACGTTCTCAGTCTGAATGCCCGAGGGCAATTAAGGTGGTAGTCAGGAAGGAAAGTGCCCCGTGACGCTGTACGGCTTTATTTTGGACAATGAATTGGAGTGCGAGGCCTCTCATAGGCCCCAGTCATACCCACAAAGACCGCGGTCACTGGTATACCACCAAGCGATGCCAAGGTAATGTCATTGAAAAATCAGTGCTACGGGCCACATATGACCAAAATTTAAAGGCCATACTGACCTTTGTTGATTCGGCATTTTCAGAATCGACAATGGGCGAGTTTTGCCCTCTCTCAATCACTCCATGATTCACGACATTGTTGGGAGGGGTACACTGGATGGCAGCAAGCTGTTATTCTCTCTTGCTAATTAGTGTGTTACTGGGTTGGAATAAAAGCTGTATTTCATGGGAAAATTAAATAAGTAAGAAAAAACTATAGAAATATCGAGGTCTTCCAAAATGAGATCTGCCGGACTTAAGGAGTCTGCACCTGGTCGACAAGTGATCGTCATACTACTAATGTGAGAGGAAATTTCGGAGGGTTCTAAGATGATAGGTGACAAATTTTCACGGGTTGATAACACGAAATTGTGCGGGTAAGCAGCGCTATCGCTAACCAATGAAGCTACGGGTAAGTAGTTAAAAGCTTCAGTAATCTCTAGAGAATCTTTCAGATGTGTGCTATTTGGGCCTGTGGGTTCTTTCATTTCACTAGCTTTACCTACCTTTCTAACTTGTCAGTTATTATTGACGATGAGCACAAACGGCTTCCAGTATCCTGTATCAGGATGCATACAACATGGCTTAGCTGGACCCACAGTCAAAAATTCTTTTTACCACATTGTGGCTTAGACTGCATACGAATAACCATGCTTTGCTTGGGGCGAGCTACAGGAAACTAAGTTGGGGTAATTAGTTCTAGACACCTTTCCAAAACGACGTATGACCACTCGACCGCTGGCTGGAGACTAGTCATAAGAAAGAACCTGTCCCAGGTATGACTCCGAACAAAAGAAGGAAACGCGTTCCAGCACGATTTCCGGAAGAGCGTTCTGGGAAATCCTTGCTTTTGGAGATACGAATGGCTGGGAATCAAATCGATTATCGGCCAAAACTCGGATGTTTTTCCCAAATAATTTTGCTACCTCGGTTACTCGCAACGAGAAAACCAAGTGGAGGGTGCCTTAGGTCTGGCGCAAGTTATGCAATGTTGATCTCATAATCCTAGACGTGCCTCACCCAGAAACGGAGAGATGGAGGACCTAATGGAGCGCCAACAAACTTACGGTTACTAAAGTCTTAAGCTATTAGTTTCAGGGATCCAGAAGTTTCACTAAACAGAATTTAGACTGGGAGATTTTCAGACGCGTTCCAAGAGCATCTCCCGGTGTTGCATCTGACGAACCAAAACGGCTATCTTCAGAAAAACTCGGTCAACACCATGGATTTTTTCGCTCTCACTTCTCACCGATATTGCTGTGTCCGTTTTAGACACTTCGGACCTCACGCTACCTCGGTGAACATAGAGTCCCACCTAGTTTCTGTTCTTCCCTTAGTGGCAGTTTCCACTTTCCATGCCTGCCGGTCTCGACCATTTCTTTTGTTTCAAACGCATGGTCTCCTAGAGTGGAATATAGTCCATGGATTCTACGCCGGGGATTTAGTCAGTCCCTAATGAATTTGCCATTTTCTAGCTCGCTTAATATTTATATCTACAATCATTGTTCATTGTCCGTCCCACGAAATACCGATTCATTGCCTTTATTCATGAGCGTGGACGATCCATACGCAAGTTTAGCCTGGCCGTCGGTTTATGAACGTCCAAAAGATCCGGACTGCTCACAACATCAGCCAACACCCATATATATTGCGTTGCACTATACTTTCTATTACTTTCATTTCCTGAGCTGCTCGTAATCTTATCGTCTCTTACCCCGCACGTGGCAGCTAGGCCGGACCGCCGCTCGGATTTTTCCTTTCCAGGCCGTTTAGTTCTGCTTGGATGTCAACATTTACCTCATGCTCTGGCTACCGTGGTTTCGGCTCCTCTTGGGTCATCCATTCCTGGAAATCTGATGACTAGCTTCGCCTGCCTGCATCAGACTCGCATTCCTTCCTTCAGTTCCTCTGTACGGGCGCAGATAGGTTGGCGGATAACGCCTGTTTTTACTCATAAACGGTATTTTTCATGTTGGGCGGGCAGTATTCAGTTAGCCCCATTCATTACCACTGTTGTGGTAAACAGCCTTTTATTCCCTATATTCACGTGCACCGTTTGGCACTGGATTTCTCCTGCTTCTTCACAAAGTTGTTTTGTCAAGACCATACAAAACGGACTCACGAGGGGGAAGTGTGTTTACTATTTTCTGACATGAGTTGACGTACCAAATGCATCTCAAAATTGCTTAGGTAAGTGAATTAAGACCGTCATTTTTCGTGAACCTTCATTCTGGTCTGTTAATCGTGGCAACAGACTACTTCTAGAAACTGCTCCACCAAAGGATTTCTGGTCTGATTCCGGTTTTCCTTCGTTTCCATCCCTTCCTGTACCACTGGACCAAGCTGAAATTTACATGAAATAATTCACCATGTGAAATCATCACTCAACTCACCATAAAGAAACCATGGAAGCACTGTACAGCTGTTTCATCCTTGTTAGGAATCATCAGCAGTGCACATCCACCGCGCCCCAACTGGGACGCGAACCCGAACAAGGACGAACGATTGTGAGTCGAACGCCTTAGCCATTACGCTACCGGGCAGGCTCTGAACGGTTTGTTGAACTTCACCACATGATGTTGCACCTATCCGTCACTGGTTTGCGCGGTTATGGTGAGTTGAGTGATGATATCACTTGGTGAATTATTTCATGTAAACATTCAATCTCCTACTACTAAAACGTATCGAGTAATCAAGCTCTGTAGGTCATATCCAAAGCCTTGGTCGTACTTAGGCTACCTGCAGAGAAGTCATCTACCAGTAGGGGTCGATCGCTGTGAGGTAATGGACAGTAACCGTACAAACCAGTGACGGATAGGTGCAACATCATGTGGTGAAGTTCAACAAACCGTTCAGAGCCTGCCCGGTAGCGTAATGGCTAAGGCGTTCGACTCACAATCGTTCGTCCTTGTTCGGGTTCGCGTCCCAGTTGGGGCGCGGTGGATGTGCACTGCTGATGATTCCTAACAAGGATGAAACAGCTGTACAGTGCTTCCATGGTTTCTTTATGGTGAGTTGAGTGATGATTTCACATGGTGAATTATTTCATGTAAACACTCAGTCTCCTACCACTAAAATGTATCAAGCTGAAATTCATGAAATCAAAATTACCGAAAAAGACCGCATGGGTCAAATATACGATTACACAACTTATATGTCGTGCCGCCGCCTTCATTGACCAGTGGATTCTGCTTAAACCTTTTGCTTTATATGCTGTTTGTGTCCGTTCAATCCACTGTCCACCAGATTATGCATTCTTCGAGGAGCTGCTTTCAAAGTTTTCGTTTCCCGATGTATTGCTTTTTTTCTTGTCACGCGTTATCCATTCTACCTAGTCCAATTCGTATTTATTCCCAACCTTCAGAAAACTTATCAATATAAAGGACTTTCTGGTGGCATTCTCGGTCCATTTCCCTCTGTTGCATGTATTTGGCGGCCTACGAGATTTGAGACAATGACAAGGAGCGGTACTGATGAGAGGCCCTCGTTGGACTCTAGCACCCCTCGTGGAACTTTGTTACTATTCATGCTCTTGCCAAACACAAATTGTATAGACCTTCCACCGATTGCATATGAATGCCTATTTTATCCTCTTTCGTCATGATCGCCGCATGTCATGATCATGCGCACTGCATGTTCTTGGCACTGTCCAAGGAATAAAATAATGTTATTATTGTATAAAGCCATTTGAAGCAATCTGTAGCGTCAATAGTGGGGTGGCGGGACTGCGAGGTTCTTAAGTTTCTTCGACGCACACTAGGCATCCACTCGTCATTGACGAACTCCGTTCTTGAAAAAGTCAGCATAGAGAGATACAGAATTTCTTCCGTGCAGGAGGAGTTTGCATGAGTGCAAAAAGACCCAAAAGCAGTCTGCCAGGTACCGTTATTCAAGATACCATATCAACCTTTTCGGTTTTGTTTTGTTTGACGCCCGAAACACAAAGTTACTTAACAAATTCATGCATTGGGCAGCATGTTTGCTCTTTTTAGGAAATGCAGATAAATTCACACCTAAATAGGCCATAGTTAATTATCTTTCGTTCACGAAGTTGCTTAGCGCTTGCACAAAATATGGAGAAATAGTCATTTCGTCCACTTTAAAATGGAAAAAGCCAAAACTATGGCAGATCCTTCAAGAGGTGGATTGTTGTGAATACTTGCTTAGGCAGACGATGCGACATGCAAGTGTGTTGCTTCTTCTTCTATGCCACTTGCGGCCACCTGGGCTCTGATTTGCGCTATACGAGAAAGCAAGTTGGTTCAGAAGTAAAATCGTTCTTAAATAATCCCGCCACGATTGCCCACCACGCCGGAACTTTTGATGCTGGCGTGCGGCATTCCGCAGCACTAAAGCTCGGGAATAAGAGGGATTGTAGATTTCCATCTAGTGATATTGTCAAAGGTGTTTTTCGCTAGTCGTAATGACCGGTTTGGGTATGGGTATCCAAAGCAATCAACTGCGGAGTTTGGGCCATCTGTGTTGAACGGGCCTAGTGCTCAGTCCCCTAAGGCCTGTCCCTTAGCCTCCTAGAGAAATTCGGCAGTTGATGCATTGGCTAGAGAAGCAGTTGCCAGTGAGCAAATGTATCACATCTGTGCACTCGTTCATCGGGGCAAAACTGCGATTACTGGTAGGCCAGAAACAGAGCAAGAGGGGGTGAAAGCAATCTGGATTTTTTTCAGGCTATTCCTATGGTGAGCAAATGGTAAGTGAAAATTGAACAGAGATTTGGAGATGAGTCTCAGTATAGAGGCATGGGGAAATGATAGCATAGCGTTGCCTATGAGCATTCTGAGGGTCCATATGGTCTTCTTGAATTAGGTGGACGGAAGAGGGTATTTGGCGACAGGGATGCGTGCTCTAAACCCTTCAGGTACCCATTTCACGTGCGATGTATGGCGCAGTCCATCCTAGATTTGGGGACGCGTATTAATGACATGCTTCTCAGCCAGCGTTTGACGTCATCGTGAGATTCACTTCCACTAGTTTGATAGACCGGCCGACACGAGGATTAAGGAAAAAAGTCGTTCCTTCCATTGTTGTCTAATTAGTCTGGTTGACGGGTCGGCTGTACAGGCCCTGGAGGGTGGGTGCTCATGAGCTACAAATAATATTACTGCTTTGGATGAAAAGACAAGTATACCTCTGAATTTAATAGATTAGCATGTGGTAGAGTGAATCGGATGCTGGGAGAGGAATTGCCGCGGAAGTTCATACAGGAGCGAGAAAGGAGAAGAATGGGAATGCCAAGATCATTGTTCTGTATTTGAACGGGAATATAGCAACTTGCAACGCCCAGTATTTTCTATAAAAATAGGTGGTTAAGTAGGGAAGAAAGAGCGGCATTTATACTGAACGTCAGTACGCATGCCGGTTGCGCCTTGGGAGGACAGGATTAAGTTGCCAATTAGGGGCGTAGAGGGCTGAGGAATATATGGACATTGCGATGTGTCACTACCCCAAATCGTCCCACTTTGAAACCAGATGTGTTATAACGAACAACGGCAGTTTGGGGTTTCCACTTTCATAGAGCAAGATCTGAGGTGATGGAGTATATATCCATCAGTGAAGGTGGCCCATGGCTTCGTAACCCGAGTCAGCTTATGTTGTTGGGTTCAAACTGGCCCCGGCAGAAACTTTCCCCCCTTTTTTTCCTGACACAGGAATGGCTGGGCTTATGTATGTGTATTCCGCTGTTCCTCTGCCAGGCTTTTACTTTCCGCGTCTTAAATTTTTTCGCAACTGCTTAGGAGGGGCTGTTTTCTCCAAAGTCTAGAGATGCTGAGGCATACGGGCCGCGGTCACTTTTGTTGCTGCGTTTACGGCCCGAATAAAACCAAACTGGGGATAACCACGCAGACAGAGATTGGTGACTTACATTGTGTTTGATGTGATCTGATCGTCTGCAATGCCGTAATGTATATTTCCGGAACGAATGCCGTTTTTAACTTGCTAATGTGACCGGTTAGTCGCACAGCAATAGACCGGTAAACGGACTGAGAGAAAGAATCTGGTGCAAGGAATTTGGCGACCGTGTCAGTGCCGGTTTGCTTTGCAGTGTGAGTTTGTCTTAGCTTCTATGACTGGTGTTACGGTAAGTCGGGCGGCGAGGTGGCAACGCTTCCTTGAGAGTTTAGTTGGTGACACTTGCTCAGTTTCACTCAAGCCCTTGATGACTGAGGTGATGGAAGGGACAGGATGCAATACCGATACATTGATGCAAATGCATTGCATGGAAATCATGTTCCCTGGCCAGATTGCCGTTTGCTTGTCCTAGATACTCGCTCCATAGCAGTGCACGTGGTGCCGATATGACCCATGCTGAGCGTGAATGCATGACGTTTGCGCAGCGTCGCCGCTAGCAGGTAAAGCAAGGATTGACGGAGTCGCAATCGCTCATGGGTGGCCATGGTTTTCAGTATTGAGGGTGGAAATTGGTTCAGTGAGATGTATTCTTGTCTAAGGAAGGCCCCAGAACCCTCCCAAACGTACGATGTACCTCCTTTTACGGAGGGAGATCTGTCGGCGGCTATGTGTTTGATGTAACGTTTGCTGACGTTTGGCGGCTCCTAATAAAACTCTTGCTATGGAGTCGTCGGAAAAACAAAATATGCTGCACTTTCTGTGCTTAGCTTAAAGAATATTAGAACACTCCTCCATGGACACTCTCATATACGCTCAAGATTAACACAGACCGTCAGCACTCGAGCCCGGCCTAAGAAGACATTTTCCTTTCAGTACATGCGGCGACTTATTTGCTTGGCCTTTAAAGATAACCCTGGTACTCTCATTGAATCACCCTCACTGCAGCGGACACATTCAGCTCACAACCCTTTCAATTCGAACCCCACAACTGGCCATGCCTACCAACTTCCTGCGACCGAACCAACTAAAATGAGTCACATTATTGCTTCTGCGAATTTGTTTTCCCGGGGATTCCTAAAAATAGCCCCATATTGTTCCATAGGTCCCGATCTAAGCCACCATCTCATCCTGAAAGTGAAACCGGATAAGATAGGGACTTCTTGCAATTCAGTCTCTTATCAAGCGTCTGAGGAAGACATCTGAACGCATTCTGAAATATTCTTTGCCCTAGCACCAGCGTTCAAATACATTCCAGGTACTTCATAACACAGTTTCTTACCTGATCGATCATGCGCCCTTACCATTTTTTATCGTTACGGACAGCCTGGCGAAGACGCATGAGAATAACTCCATTTCACATTCCGTCTTCTTTGAGCTCTGCGAGGCCTCTGGCAGAATTATTCACATTCCACTCCTACATAAGCTTCAAATTTATGGTGGTGTCGATTCTGTGTAGCTTCCTGGTCGGTCGAAATTTTACTGTGAATGCAAGGGACGCCTTCTTGCAACCAGCGTCACTCTGGGTGAGTGCCACAAAGATTTGCACTGGAAGCCGTCTCCTTTTAGTGCACATCCACGACATCCATCAAGCAGTTCGCGTCAGCATTGTCATCTACGCGGACAACGTGACTCACTCGTGCCACAATTCGGAAATACTACACTCAACCAGCGAAAAATCAGAGCGATGGTCTGAAGATTTGAAACTTCCCGTAAACCATAACAAACTCGTCAGCACGACACTTGGCAGAGCAGGCCAAAACAAGTGCACAGCCAACGGGGCTGCAACATTGGCCAGGATCGATCAGCACAAAATATTAGGTTTCTGGCTAGGCAGTCCCGCTTCTTTCACTCATTGCCACTAGACTTCCTGAAAGACGGCGTTCCGTGTGCTAAATCCGCTCCAAATTTCTTTCACGGGTATTTCAACTGACAACTTCCCCTCGTTCTACGTACATTTTATTCCATACTTTCTAGAATACGGATCCAAGTCCTACACACTTAGCGCATTAAAATTCGGAAAACATTAGAAAGGGTTCAGAGCGCGCAAGCAAGGTCGTTTACGCGCTCCTAACCTGCCTTAATTTTCACTTTTCTTGAAGCATAATCTCTAACCCCGTGACCCGAGAAGCATTCGGGCGATCTATGTCTGCTAATTATTCTCTTCACATATGGCCAAGCAGAGAAATATTTTGAACTCTGCCGTCCATAGTCATGAAGGGGAAACCCCCAGAAAAGTCTATGAGCTGAGGTCGCGGACGTGCCTGAGACTCAGGTTCCTCACATATGCGGTGGCAACCCTGTAGAAGTGGCTCCCCGAAAAATTGTTGCATCATACTCAGCTTCCAGTTTTAGGAAAAAAAGTTGTGTCTACCTGGAGATAATGGACTAATGTATCTTCTAAACTTTTAAAGTACAAGAACAGAGGAGTCGTACGCTTCAAACTAAACTTTATTCGCTCACCTGTGGCATAGCAACTACTGTGACCCTGGCCAGTTGCTAGAAAATGGAAGCCGCCCTATTATCCTATGATCCTCTTCTTTTAGCTCTAGGACAAAAAGGCTGACTGTCCTCGAATAGGCGCAACACCTCAAGACTTCAACTGACTTGAACTTATCTGACGGTGACCTTCAGGGAGTGGTTTTAGGATTTTGCCTCGGTAGACCTGTATTTCACTAGTCGTTTCGTCAGACTCAGGACTGTCCCAGTTTGTTTCTTTGCCGTGCGATACACTTAGGATTTATCATTAATTATTCTTGGAGGGAAAATACTTTGGGTTCATCACTTCAAAGTCAGTTTTACCTAGGTTTACCTAACAAACTACTCGGTGAACAGTTAATACTAAAATAGAAGTGGGACGTCTTTTCATTTTCTTCTACTTTGCCGCACATATGGAGATTGCAGGAATCACGGAGAGGCAAGTCTGCCTGTATAGTGGAGATTTGGTGGCGTCAAATGTCAGGCCGACTGTATATTCAGCGAAGCTGAACGTCAAAAGTGCGCTAGATGGTTAATCACACCGGTTTAACATAATTCGGTTTTTGCCCTAGTTAACGAAAAAGAGTCGTTAAGCATATCCGGTGCGGAGTCTTTCGATCTGGAAACCGCCTAATACCCTCGTGCGAATTAAGCTGAACTGCGGCACACCAAGGTGTGGTAAGCTACTCATCAACTCAGGGTTGCATATAGGAATTTTCCCTAAAAATCAGGAACGCGGTGACCAGAGTAAACCAACAAGTCTTTCGGGATGGGACGGATCTCATTCTTGTAGGTAAACTGAAAGAGCATAGCGGAACACGGATTTGTTCCTTCGGATCGCTTTTTCAACCGAACGTCGACTGCCCAACGCGGTCGCCACTTGTACGTTGCTCACGCCCGCCCCGCTCGCACGCTCCTGTCAAAATATGCTCAACCTGCTACCGCTTCCGACTGTCTTTACCTTGCACCGGTCAAGTGTTAGGGTTGTCAGTACTGCGGTCGTACAGAGCCGAGTAAGAGTGACGCGCAAGTGGTCGCAGCGGTTAAGGGTAAGTAAGCGCAATACGAAATCCGCGTTAAGATAATCGGTCCTATGAGAGAAAGATTCGCGCTGTGAACAAACTAAGGGCCATACCACAAGGAAGAAACTCCATAAATACTGCTATCGAGAGGCTAAGCAAATAAACACGCCGGGAACTTGTACCAGGACAATCAATCGGTGACTAGATTTGTGGAAAACTCGTGGAATTACAGAGCCTGTCGGACTCTACATTAGCCCATGAACTAGTCATTGGTTTAGGCATAGTTTTCAGTCTGATACCATTATAGGGCTTTTCCATTGTGGTTTTCTTTTACGTGCTTGATGGTGGTAACAATTCCGGAAACTTCACTTCGGTATTCTGCGCTGACTTTGTCCACTCCTCTTAGGACTTTGGCAGTTCAGACAAGAACCTTGCAAATCTAAGGTGGGGGTGGGGGTTTGTGGGCACAGCCACCAGTTTCTCTGTGGGAGGAATAACTGCTGGACCACTGTGAAAAAGGTAGATATCCAGCTCGATACTAATGAGTCATGGTCTAACAATAAGTCCAAGCTCGCCTAAACTAATAGATCTCTAAGCCGCCCATGAAGGTTTGTTGTTCGTCTGTCCAGGATGCATCCTGTAAGATGACAGTATCACAGCTTTAAACAATGATAGCCTGAATTCAAGTTACAACCTTTAAGCTAGCGACCAATCCATGTACTCCTCCATGCTCCTTACGGACTAGGAGGTTAGCACGACCTAGGGTTGACACAAGGGATAACGCGGGACAAGCAACACAAAACCACTCACGGCTCCAGGTACGGTATGTCCTGGTATCAGTTGCGTGACACCGAAAGAGTGACAACAGGTGGAAGCGGACAGGCTAAAAGTATGCTACAGCATTGTTAACTGTAAAGGAGATAAGTGCAAATACCTCCAACAGGAATTTACCAACTCGGAGAGCATAACCCTCAAGTAGGCCTGGCTAAACAATCGAGTGTCCCCAGTGATAAGTTAGCAACCGCCAGGACAGGACGGATGGTGGAACAGGCGGCGGTATGCTGGTGCTCATCGCCCGGTACCATCAACAGCCTCGGGGTAAGCAGCACCTGTGACCCTGACATGGGGTTACCATCGTATGCGAGGGCCGCAGTCGTATGCTAGTGTCTGAGAAAAACATGCATTGTTCGAGCTGTGTTAATCAGACCACGGGATCCAGCACAAATTTATTGTTAGTAGTGAAAAAAGACGAAGGGTCGTGGGTCAACTCGTTGGCACCGGCTAGACCAGAGGAACCAATAAAAACATTGGACACCCGACGTTAACGTGGCACAATCTTGAGCCGGGGGGGGGGCAGAGGGTATATAAAGGTGTCAGGGCAGCTTTCTCACACAAAACGTCAACAGATGGTTAAGTTGCCGGGGAGTTGGTCTCAGTTCTCGCCGTAGGTCAGTTCAGGGCCAGCCCGGACAGAATCTGGCTGCCCCGACTCCAAAAAATATTCGGAATTCCCCTCCAGTATACCGAAACGCCTTTTATTTCAACTCTAATAGTTTGTCTCACTCTCTTCTCTTCTGCTGGAAGACGTTTCGTCCTATGAGTCTTTATTTTCAGTCTGACCTAATGGGTCACCCTAGAGTTTCAGTTGCCTTCGCTGGGCCTGTTCATAGTTTCAGCGTTTTCGAAATCATGAGTTCTTGCACTTCCCGAATGTGATCCTCAAAACACCTTAAAATATCTGTTGGCCGACCACTTAGCATAAAACATCAGCAGTCAAGGCGTGGTAGAATAATGCAGCGCGATAAGCCCGGAACTGGACTTCCGTTATCAAGCCTTGTGACAAAATGTAGAACAAGAATAAGAGCAAACAGTATCAGGCAGTCAATCATCGGTGCACACTGTCTGCCCTCACTGTCCACTAACTGTACACCGGAGCTTTCCTATTGCTGCATGAAGACGAGGTCATCCTCGGAATGCATCAAATCCGGAGTCGTGCAGCCTGTGCGTGAGCTGAGAGACGGCCGGCTACCCTTTATTGTGAGAACCTGACGCTTCGTGATGTAAACGTGCGTTCGTCTAGGCGCAAGGTAAAAGCACCAGACATGAAAATGCTCCTGTGGTAGTCGGCACCACAGTCGCTGCTTAGAGTACTTCAGGAGACGGAATCAAGTTGACCATGTGTGAAATGTTTGCAGTGCTCGATACGAAAGAAGGCTGGAAAGCCATGTCACGGAAGCACCCAGAGCATATTTCAGTTATGTGCAATCAAAGGGTACAATAAAGGTGACACTTGGGATTGCCCAATCTGTGGGAAGGTTAGCATGCAACCTCGGAAAACCAGACGGCCGAGTTCCTACGAAAGTACTTCAGTTCGTTATAGTTAGACTGAGGAATCCATCCACCTACTTCCTATCACGCGCGACCGCACAGAACAAGCAGTGTAGTTGTGAGATTGAAAGGCGTAGCTAAAGTATTCTTACGGCTAAACAGGCACAAAGCCGCGGTATCCAATGGAACACACTGGACGGTGTTAACGCCTCCTATTGGTGTGGTTGCATCATTTGTGGCTAGTTTCTTTAGCCTATGACTGCAGCAGAGCAAGACTCCGCAAATTTGGCGGTTAACAGAAATCGCGCCTATCCACAAGAGCGGCCGGCGGAATAGCTTGCACTCCATGATGCTGAAAATAATATATATATATATATATATAATATACATATATATATATATTAGAGTTGAGAAGATGTACACTGAGTTAATACGTTTATCGTTGATCTACTGTCAGTGTTCGCTCCCATCCTGGGCACTTAGCTGTGAAGACAACGCGTTGAAAGCTCTGATCTAAATTGAATCAGCTGTGCAGGGCACATGGTTTCCATGTTGGTGCAACCACAGTTTGGTCTCAAACACATGCGACCACGGACCAAAGTATGATCTATGTCCACAAGTGTGGACAAGAATGACCGGCAATCCTCGATTGGTCCGCGCCACGGGTGACCGATGACAGTGTGTTCAATTTGAGTCCAATGCTGTGAGGGCGAAATGGAGGGGGAGTGCCAATTGAACCGATGTCGCTTATGATAAAAATTGGTGTTCGCAAAAACCAGCTTGTTTTCAGGTGATAATCAAGAGCCAAGCTTACACAAGACAGTAATGTTGGTCCTGTTATCCGACTTACAAACATACCGGAGACAATCTTCGTATCATCTGTAGAATATGGTGGAAGACTTTTACCGGTAACTCAGGTTAGACGTACGCTACGTGGTGCTAGGATCCGATCTTTAGCAGAGGCAATGAGTCTAAATAGATCACTAGTTCGGACGTTTTACGCACGCTTGCATATGAATTCCTGTGTGATGTTCTACTGGACAGGCTGCCGCGATGGGGTTCATGTGATCGTCTCAAGTCATGATTACCAACATTATGTTGAATAGCCAAAGGCGGAAGTCATCGACTCCTTTATATTTGCAATTTTTCCTCAATTTATTACCCTACACTTGATCGTTCACTATTTGGAGTCTTATCTTTCTCTTTTGAATAGACGATGCCGTAAGATAACAAAGTCAGACCGTTTTAGTGCAAGGTTCATAGTTTTAAGAAGTGAACTGAACGCAGTTGAGAGGTGTCGTGAAGTTCGACAATGACTTGCTAAGCAGTATGCGGCGAAAGATACCCACAAGACTTGTTTTTCTTAGCCCTCAGGAGGTTTTGTCACCTCTTCCAGTAAAATGGTGAAAATAGTCAATTTTTGAATGTTTTCTCAACGCTTCATATAAATATTTGTTGGAGTGACCCATTTTCTTTCACAAACGCTTTTTACTAAAACCGCTTCTAGTACTTATATATATATATATATATATATATATATATATATATATATATATATATG